>CM035431.1:86452974-86477974 GCA_020310875.1 Ceratopteris richardii | reverse complement strand
CATATGCACATATAGATACACATACATACACAACACATGCATACACATAAATAATAAATAAATAAATCCTATTTCAAAAATCCTAAATTGAAAACACTAATTTCGATATTAGGGTTTTAGAATCCCTAATTTAAAAACTCTAATTCAACCTTTTAGCCATATGTTTGAAGTATATGTACACCTCGGACGTCCTACTAGAGAGATGTCTCTCCTCCCAACCTTATGCCTCTATATATAGCTACTCGAATCAAGGAGGATCATAATATATGTAAAGATCTACACATCATGTAGATAGGATACATAAATATAAAATGGAGTAGATATATTATGCATCACACATACATGCCTAAATTCACACATAAATATATATATACATACTAACATATTTACATGTACACATTTACATTTAGACATATTTACACATAGACATATATACATGTACATATCACATATACATGCCTACATGCACACATAAACATATATATACATTCATACATATTTACATGTACATATTTACACATAGACACATATACATATATACATGTACACAATTATAAACACTTGCATATATTACATGAATACATGAATATTTTACATAAATGCATATGCATATATACACATATGCATATTTAACACATGTATACATATATCACACACATGCAAACACATACATATACATGAAATACATATATATGCATACTAACATATGTATACATATAATACACATGAATACACACACATATGCATACATACATGATAAAAATTTGCTCCTCGAACATAAATCTATATATAAAATAATTAGGCATACCCCCAAGCTTCATGTTCTAACTTAGAAGAACATGATTTCATCTCTCTAGTAGGATTCATCGTTATTCAAGTTAATGAAAAAAATCTATTATCTGATATCCATTCAGAAGCTTCAAGTTATTGATCGATAACTAGAGTAGAATCTACTATCTAATCTGCTCATATGTTTTCATTATTGCCATCATTTTGGTAAGACATCAATATAGTCTCATCTTCATTATCCTTATTGATTTCATTTATTTCTTCTATTGTTAAATCTATGTTCTCATGAATCACATCATCTATTGATGGATTAATATCTATTTCTGGTAATTCCTCTTCCTCATCAGTGGAATCAGCATGTAGAGAATTATCTTCTTCATCAAAAAGATTATTATCATTATCACGTATAATGATTCTCATTTCTATTTCAGATATTGATGTATCAGTATTTGATGCTGAATCATCAAGAGGACTTTCTTCAATATCTCTAATAATAAACTGTTCAAACAATGATCTACCTCTAGGTTGCACATGAATGACTTGCCACCAAGGATGAGCATCTGGGTTTTTATAAAAAAATGCTTGTTCAATATGCATAGGAAGAATATATGGTTCTTTAGTAGATCGCATTACCTTGGAAGAATCAATTGCCCAAAACCCACATCATTCCTTTCTTAATGTGGAATTACTACCTTTAAACTCCGCTCGAAACCAGTCAACCTTCAAAATGACCTATCAAAATATATAACAACAAAAACTCATTATTAGGTGCTTAAATAACTAACTCTAAAAAAATATATATAAACTTTCTTCTACCTGTTTGAATGTACGAAATGAAATTTTGCAGATACCAACAATAGTTCCTACGTAACCAAGTTCGCTATCTATAAGATTTGTGTTTTTTGAGCTAGCACGTGATAGTTGCTTGAAAGAAGCAACAATACTAGAATCCTCTGTTTTACGTAAAGAATCAATGGCTTTGATTCTAATATGCTGTCCAAAAGCCCACATATTAGTGAACATTCGAGCCTGCAAAATAAATTCAATTAGTAAATAGAATTTAACATACATATATGAAAAAAATAAAATATTATTTTAATAAAATTACCTTTCATTCACAACCTATCATTAACTCTCTTTGCTCATCTGAGATTTCTTCATTATTTGTGTTGGTGCATTGCAAACGACTATATAGCAAATCCGTGAAAGAAGGTATATCTATAATCTCATTATTATCGAGATTACGTCTAGATCTTTTGTTTTTTCGCCTTTTACTTCGTAGATTTTGAAGTTCCTCGTACTTGCTAAGGAATGCTTGCATGCATTTGCTATTATATGCTACAAAAGTAGAAACATCACTATTTTCTTGAAACGTAAATAAGAATGGAACCCCCTTACCTGATAATACCTCATCTGTTATTTTTGAAGAAGACTCGTTGGTCCATGCACGTGGAGCTTCTTCATGAACTCTTTCAAGGTACTCACTAACGTAATACATGCACTCTTCAAGCATCCAATCCTTTGCCATGGATCCTTCTGGTTTTGCTCTTTGGCGCACATGACCTTTTAGTATTCCCATAATCGCTCAACCCAAAACATCCATCGAGTGTTGACAACACCTGCAATCTCTATCTCATCTACAAGATGGACTAATAAATGAACCTGAATATCAAAAGATGAAGTAGGAAGTTCTTTTTCCATCAAACATAGTAGCTCTTTGCGCTGTTCACATACTCATTATCTGAATCATCACTGAAGATTTCTGCTTCTGGATCTATTAGAGGTCCATCTGTCCATTTTTTATACCAATCCATAGGCGTCATATGTTTTGGATACTGACTTGTTTCAAGCTTTCCATTAAAAAGTATCGCTTCTCTTTTAGATCTTAATGGATGATCATCAAGCAAGAATCATCGATGTCGAAGATAAATATTTTTGTTGAGATTCTTACTATAGATTGATCTCAACCAATCACCACAATATGGACAAGCTTTATAACCCTTAGTAGATATTCTTGCATCATGGAAAATGATAAAAATATAATTAGATTAAATCATATTTATTTACATGCATATTGAATAAAAAAATTACATCAATACCTGAACAAACACCATATCCAGGAAAATCGTGAATAGTCCAAGCCACAATACCACGAACCGTAATATGTCTTTCATTGATGCTTTTCGATACATCAATGACATTAATACCTCTCCATAACTCTTGAAGATCGTCAATGAGAGGAGCAAGATATACATTCATATCTTTAACTTGTCTTTTGCCTGGGATTAAAAGTGAAAGCATTAAATGTTCCTTTTTAATGCTAAGATACGTTTATGACATGCAAGAGGCTTACTGCATACCCTAGGAATCCTGTTGGCACTAGTCCATTATAATCAGATTGCTCTATCTTGAGTAACCTCTGTGCCATGCCATCATCTTCATCATTGTCACACAAATCTTGTACTTTATCGTCTTTTGAATATAGATCTTTCAACTTTGCATATTGCACAAGATTAGTTTTGCGTAGCCTCCTCATGGAAGCTTCTGATAAATGAGGTCTTACTGGTAATTGTGAATGCTGTGGATGAATATCATCAACATCATACATTGGAATCTACACATATAAATAAAACTCATTAGTATTCCATAAATGAATAAAAAGTAAACTTCAAATATAAAATTAAGTATATAACTTATTAAATATGGATAGAAAATTTTTATTCTCTCTAGCTAAAAGGTGCTCTTGGAGGTCTACGCCATCCATAATTCACTAATAGTTCATCACCAGCATGTAATGTAGTAATAGCATTGACAACTATGTATCTTGATACATCTCTACTCATGTATGGTGATTCATGACTATTTTCACGTTCCTCAAATGTGCAATTAGTCCTTGAACTATTATGTAACCCTCGACTACTATTTATTAAACCTGCTATATTTCCATGTGTGTAAGGTCTTCCATCAATATATAATCTTTCATTTTTTGCATGTAAAATCCTTCTACTAGTAAGGGATGCTGCGTTCAAGCATATTCCATAAGTACTCATGCTTTGAACATAACGTGAAAGTCGATGCCAATCTCCCCATCCATATATAGGACCACAAAATGATATAAGAGTGACTTCAGAGTTCGGAGGCACATACAAATCCTCTACAATAAAGAGACCACGACCAGCATTAGTAATAGTGGATGGAGCAATCATATAGCGATTACCTCAAAAGTTGAAAACCTCTCCATCTAAAGGAAGTGGTCCTCTATTCCATCCTCCATATCTTCTTCTATCATATGTTTGTACTAAAGAACGATCACGAGAATCTCCAGCCGTTTCATTCTCTAAACCAGGAGGTAGAGGATTTCTAGAAACCTCTGCTTGTAATTGATGAACAGCAAGTCCATGACGTATACGAGGTATATTAACATTATGAGAAAAATCATCATCATCATCATCATCATCGAGCAAGTATTCCTGTATATCAACAATAATTTGATTTTATATATGGTTTTAAAATAAAATAATGACATTAATATATATAGAAAATACATACCCAAGCATTATCACGTTGACTAGGTGATGGTGCACGCTCAAAAGTACCATAATCTGCCTCATGTTCAATACATTCCAATTGTGGTCTTCGATACGTGCCATAACAAGAGTTACACCAACATATAATATGCTCTTCATAGTAAAATTCATCATAATTCCTATCGGAGGACACATGTGAAGTTGTTGCATGGGTAGGAGGTGGTGGAGTACCCTCTGATTGATCAGAATTTGCACATAATAAGAAACATAAAAAAAAATATAAGTTATGTATCCATCAAATATATTTAAAATTAAATATTTCATATACTTACAGTATAAAGTCATTGCACGATGAGGAGACGGTGGTGGAGTTCCATATGATTGATCAGAATCTACAAATAATGGTATTTGATATTAATCATTTGATTATCTACATACACAAAAAATTCACATATACATATTTACACATACACACATATTCACATATGCACATTTACACATACACACATATTCACATATACACAACTACACATTATTGTGGGATAAATGCATGTATTTTGTATGAATGAGTGTATATGCATGCATGTGTGTGTATGTATATATGTGGATATGTATATGTGTGTTTATGTTATCTGTATGTATACGTGTATATGTATACATATATGCATGCGTATATGTTTGCATGTATATGTGTATATGGGTATGTGTATGTGTATGTGTGTGTATATATGTGTATGTATTCTGATTTTTTTTTTGTTTGAGATTAAATTAACAGGAGATATTGTATGGTCGAAAAAAATAAGAGGCGAGCTAACATACCACTTGAGACGTGGCAGTTTTTTTTGTAGATAGCTACGTCTTGAGGAGACATTTCCTCAGTAGAAGGTACACAAATTAATAGTTTATATTTATAATTTTATATATTTTAGTAATTTTTTACATTTAATTTATGTAATTTTTTTCTTGAATAAATAGGCTGCTGCAAAGAAGAGAGTGGAGTCGGGCCACACATCACACCTAGGCCAAATGGGCCATAATGGTTTTGTAGCTACATTTGTAAGTATATGTGTTATTGTGAGTATAATTTTTATTTTAGTTAAAATGCAAGCAACTAATGTTTTTTATTTGTTTCATTGTAGCGGAAGGATTATGGCTGATATCCTATGAAACATGAGATTGAGTATGCTACACATTTTGGATATCAGCGTTTGGGCGAGTATATACAAGATTCATCCTGATGCTTTTGTGAGTATTTTTAAATTTTATATAATTATTTTGTTTTAATGAATGGTTTAATTATTTTATTTATTTATGTTTGTTATATGTAATACAGGAGTATTATGGAGAGACAAATATGGATGAGGTGGAGAGACAGACACAGGAGGGACGATCTCGATCGTCATAGGGTGATCATGATGATGAGGATGAGGAAGATCAGAATGATCATGATATTGCTGATGATGATGATGATCATGATGATGATGATTAGGATTTTAGTTGATTATGACATTGGATTATATGTATTTACATTGATATATATATATATATATATATATATATATATATATATATATATATATATATATATATATATATATATATATATATTATCTATATATTTTTCATTTCAGTTATGTTTTGAATTGTGTGTATGGTATTAAGTAATGAAGAGTTTTGTTCTATTGATTGTTATTATTGTTTTTATTAAGCATGTGTTTTAATACTTTAATTATGTATGTGTGTGTATATGTATGTTTGTGCATGTGTATGTGTGTGTATATGTATGTATGTGCATGTGCATGTATAAGTGTATATGTGTGTATGAGTATGTGCATATGCATGTGTATGTACGTATGTGTATATGTATATGCATGTATATGTATAACTCTATGTGTATATGTGTGTATGTGCCTGTATATGTGTATATGTAGGTATGTGCATGTGTATATGTGTTTTAATACTTTAATTATATAATTCATTCATATGTGTGTACTTAAGTGTATATGTATGTGTGTGTATATGTATGTATGTGCATGTGTATGTGTGTGTATATGTATGTATGTGCATGTGCATGTGTATGTGTGTGTATATGTATATGCATGTATATGTATAACTCTATGTGTATGTGTGTGTATGTGCATGTATATGTGTATATGTAGATATGTGCATGTGTATATGTGTTTTAATACTTTAATTATATAATTCATTCATATGTGTGTACCTAAGTGTATATATATGTGTGTGTATATGTATGTATGTGCATGTGTATGTGTGTGTATATGTATGTATGTGCATGTGCATGTATAAGTGTATATGTGTGTATCAATATGTGCATGTTCTTGTGTATGTGTGTGTATATGTATATGCATGTATATGTATAACTCTATGTGTATGTGTGTGTATGTGCATGTATATGTGTATATGTAGGTATATGCATGTGTGTGTGCATGTGTATATGTGTTTTAATACTTTAATTATATAATTCATTCATATGTGTGTACCTAAGAGAATATGTATGTGTGTGTATATGTATGTATGTGCATGTGTATGTGTGTGTATATGTATGTATGTGCATGTGCATGTATAAGTGTATATGTGTGTATGAGTATGTGCATGTTCTTGTGTATGTGTGTGTATATGTATATGCATGTATATGTATGTGTGTGTATATGTATATGCATGTATATGTATATGTGTGTATATGTATATGTATATGTATATGTGTATATGTATATGCATGTGTATGTATATGTATGTGTATATGTATGAAACATGCATGTGTATGTGGACGCATTTCCATTTGCATCCATGTGCATGCATGTGAATGTGCATGCATGTGGATCTGCATAATGCATATATGTTAATGTGTGTATGTGTGTGTGTATATATAAATATATAAATATAAATAAATAAATAAATATATATATATATATATATATATATATATATATATATATATATATATATATATATATATATATATATATATATATATATATATATATATATATATATATATATATATATATATATATATATATATATATATATATATATATGCAATAATGCATGTATGTAAGTCTTTTTATGTGGTTGTAGGAATGTTTGTGCATATGCATGTGTATATGTGTGTATGTCTAAGTGTATGTGCACATGTATCTGTGTGTATATATGTGTTTGTATGTGCATGTGTATATATGTATATGTGTGAAAGTGCATCTTCATCATGTATAAGTGTATAAGTGCGTATCAATAACTGTGAGTATGCTATGTAATGAAAATAACACAATTCAAATGATCTACAAAGAATAGAAATTGTACTTACAATTGTTAGCCATACTTTTTGCTTGGTTAGCTTCTTGAATAACCTGCAATAAAGAGAGAAAGAAGAGAGAGAGAGAGAGAGAGAGAGAGAGAGAGAGAGAGAGAGAGAGAGAGAGAGAGAGAGAGATCTAGAGAGAGAGAGAGAATTCAAAGAGAGAAAGATGTAGAAAGAGAGAAATAGAGACAGAGGAAGACAATAAGAGAGAGCCTAGGCAAAACAACAATTCTGCATATACTTGCTTCAGCTCGTAAGCGCAACGCAATTGCGAACGTTGGAGAGCTCTTCGATCGGATGCGTGAAAATGCCGATCGCAGAGCCTCCAACGTTTTAATTTTTGTTTGTCAACAGACCGTCATGTAAGCGATGCTATTCGTCGTCGTATAAGCGACATCTTTTAGTGTCGCTTATGCGACGACAAGCATCGTCGCCTATGCGACATAGAAAAGCATCGCTTATGTGACGGTTTTAAATAGCGTCGTTTTAACGATGTTGTATGGGAGCATCGCAATCCCGTCACATCACAAGTCGCAAAAAACCGTTGTGTTATACATCGTTTAATCGACGGTCCGCGCGCGACGCTAATTACGATGCATGTTGCAATTTTATAACGACGAAATTCTGTCGCCTTAACCATCGCTATACGCCCATATTCCTTGTAGTGTAAGAAGCATTATGTATTATGAATGCCAACACACACACACACACACACACACACACATATATATATATATATATATATATATATATATATATATATATATATATATATATATATATATATATATATATATATATATATATATATATATATATATATATACGCACAAACAAAGAGAGGACAATTAGTTTGTTATGCCCACATTCCTATCTTGGGGAAGACTGGGATCAACGATGTGGATTTATCGTTTAAAAGAGGCCCTAAATTGTAAATCTACACATTGACCAATACAATGGTAATACAAATACTCTGTAGTGTAAACTATGAGTGTAAAGATCAACCTAAACGGTGAACTCAAATCTTGAGCGTCAAGCTTTGGTTTTCTACTAGAGAAGATGTTGTAGTATGATCTACATTTTCTTTTCACTAGTTTTGAGAATTCTTTGATTTGAGTCACATCTTCGATTTTCTTGAGTTCGTGCATTGAGAAAGCTTGAACACACCCTTTTCACCCCCCAAGCTAAGAAATGCAGCATGTAGTATATTGGCAAGGCACATATGCCTGGATTGAAAGGTAGGTTTGAGGGCTTCGAAGATAGCTATAGTTTCACACACAAAGATATAGGCTGTTGTTGAATTGAATGCAAAGCTTGCATTGAGAGATAGCTAGCAATGGATAGTTGAAAGCATCCCATACTGTCTCGAATTCATGAAGCCGTAGTGGAGAGGTGGCCTTTGTGGTGGGCTTGATCTTGAAGTAACGTGACGGAGATAGTGTTAGCTTTTGCAAGAGCTAAAGGTAACCAAGATCGATTTTCGAAGCATGACAAGGGGTTTCAAGATGGCTTCAATGGCTCGAATCTAAATGCCGAAGGTCGGCATTGATCTTCTTGAAGATATGTGAGGGTTATCTACACGTTAGGCTCCACCCACCATGAACGATGGAAAGGCATGTTATGTCTATGCACGGAAGTATGTCTATCTGTGCACCAAAGCAAAAGAAGTAAAGGGTGGCAAAGTGCCTTTGTAGCCGTCGATAATTGAATGGAAAAACATGATGGGTTGTTCAAGTTGATCAGATAGGGAGGACACATGAGGATCGGCCACCCTAAGATTGACCATATATGTGCTTTCTTGCTAGCATGGAGCATGGTGCTGTGGAGCTATACAGTGAAAGAAACATGACCCAATCACCCCTCCAATATCTTTTTCAGTTTGATCACCCAACGACTAAAAAGGGAATGGAACTGCTCAACATTGTATACAAAGCGCCAGATGAGAGTTTGAGCTTGACTTTGGATATGTACTTTCTTTGAGAAAAGTATATGTTAGAACATCAAGCTTTCATTATGCTTGAGGTGGAGATGATCTACATCAAAACCATCATTTGAATGATGTCACATACACTCCTTGTAGAGTTTTATTTGCATACATTTATTGTATTGAGTGATTAATCACATATGATCACTTTTGTATGTAAGTTGCAAAGCATTTACCTTTGTAAAAGAGAAAATTAAAAGACCCAAAATCCACGAGATAGAAGTAGTTGAGGCTGATTCTCAATCAATCAATCAAGAAGTAGATATGACTTCAACTTTGTATTTTCCTAGGTTGTAGGAAAAGATTCCAATCAATCTAAACTACCAAACCTGCCTAATTTCAAATATGAATTCATGAAGAAAAGGCGTGGCTATATCCTCAAGAGTCTATATAAAGACTTCAAAACATTCGTACAAAAGTAGAGTAATGATTTAAAGCAATACATATACTCTTTGATCATTGCTTCTTGCCACTTCAATTGTTTGCTCCATCTTCCTCAAACTTAGTCAACTTGGAGAGGGCTGCTCTCTCAAGTCATTAAGCATTCATTTGAAAGGTATTACTATCTTAGGATCATTGTATGCATATCCTTGAAAAATCGGGATGACATCCAATCAGTGTTAAGGTGATTGATCTTTGATTATTTGTTATAAATTAGGGATTTTATGCATTTTAGCAAGTCAACCCTATGTATGAAACTCCCTTAAGAGGAATGTTTTTTATTGTAACTCTGCTGGCTTCTCTCAGTGTTTGAAGTCATAACTTCCATCCATTTTTAGAAGGTTTTTGTGAGCTAGTCAAGGTGCAAGTTATTTTTTTTTGCATCAACTTGATATCATTGATGTTCCAAAGTACCTATTGGATCTTATTGCACTAACCACAAAGCCTACAAGGTCTAGTTTACATACCTAAAGAGCTAGGGTCGGTCCTATGTTGGTTTGCTAGACCAACTTCACCACTTGAAAACTCAACTTTCCAAGCCTCTCCAAGCTTCTCCAACCTCTTTTAGTGGTATGAGAGCAACTCCATGATGGGAGATGACTTTCCATCAATGATTGAGAAGCTTGATAGACACAATTATGCTGCTTGGAAAATCAGAATGGAGGCTTATTTACAAGGAAGAAGTTTATATGGGATTGTATCAGGTGATGAAGCATGCCTATTCCAAGATCCAAAGGAGGATCTACTCAAGAGGAATGAGATAAGCTCACACTTTGGTGTGCAAGGGATGCTCAAGGAAGGTCATACATACTAAACTCTATCTCTCATTTTCTATTACCACATATTAGAGGATGCAAGACATCTCAAGACACTTGGGATGCCCTCAAGACTTTCTTTTCGGCTAGTACAAAGGCAAAGAAGAACAATCTTTGGAATGATTCCAACTAGATGAGAAGAATCCAAAAAAACCATCACAGAGTTTGTTACAAGGGTCAAGGAGGTTGCTGATCAATCAACATCCTTTGGAGAGCTGATTGAAGAAGAGGCCATCATGAGGTAAACTCTCAATGGGATTAGAGGTGACAAGCAATGTCAATCTTTCACCACAACCTATGATCTCATCATGGATGTGCAAACTATAGACTTCAACGTCTTTCTTGGATAAATCTTCAATCAAGAGGCCAACAATAGCATAAAGGAAGGTAATTGCTATCATGGTGATTCAACTAGTTCTCTATATGTAGATAAGAAGGACAAGAAGCTGAAAGGTAAGAAGAAGGAAGAAGATGAAGAGGAGACTTGTCAAGCCAACTTTGTAGGCAAGAGAAAGTGGAAAGGGAGGAAGAAGGGACCAAAGCATGAAAAAACCAAAGGCTAGAATGTTCAACCTTGTGCCATCTGTGATAAGACCAACCACACCACTTAGAATTGTTGGTTCAATGGAAAGACCCAGAAAGGAAGTGGAAGAGGTGGATATGGCAGCAATAGAGGCAGAGGTGGATACAACTTCAACAATAAAAAATAGAGGCCACAATAGAAGGGACTACAAAAATTATTTCAACATGAATACTCATTGCTTTTGATGAATCTGAGCCACAAGGAAGTTAAAGAGGATGATCATTTATTCTACATAGATTCACGATGTTCAAATCATGTTGCAAGAAACATAGCTCTCTTATCTGACTTGGAAAGTCTAAAGCATAGACATGAAGTTCAAACAGGGGATGATACAAAGCATAGTGCGGATAAGATTAGTAATGTCAAAGCTTCCAATGGTAGGATAAACATTCTGAGCAAGGTACTCTATGTACCCATTATTACAAAAAACCTAATAAGTGGCTAGAGCTAAGAAGCATGGTAGGCTCTTTACTTTTGAAGTAGGAGAAGCCAAAAACATAAACAAAAAACATAGGTCTATTTAACTTTGGGTCTCAAACCCTAAGTGAGCTTAAAGTGTGGCATAAGAGGCTAGCTCATGTGAATGAAAGACCCTTGAAGGATATATGCAAGGATCAAAGTGTTCTTGGATTGTCAAACATATCAAAGCAATACATGATCAACAAATGTGATGCATGTCAGATTGAGAAGGCACAAAGGCAACCATTTAACCATAAAGGCTACATCCACAACAACCTTTTGGACTTAGTACACACTTATGGGTGGGGACTAAGTCAAGAACCTTCATTGGCAAGATCAAGGTATTATGTTTCATTTATTGATGACCATAATAGATGGACTATTATGTACTTTATCGAGAGTAAGAATGAAGTGTTTGATTGCTTCAAAAAGTATCTAGCACATGTGGAGAATCATATAGGTAGATCATGTAAGAAAAAGAAAATGAAATGAATAATGATTGAGTGGGCTAATGGTGTAACTCTAATGCCATGTAGAGGTTACCACAACACACATATAAGATCAACATTAGATAGAAAGAGAGATATCAATACTCATGGGAATAACACAAGATATTTGGTTATAATGGAAAGTGGACTCAAGATGAATAGAAGATAAACTCAACTCAATTCAACTAAAACTCATAACTCTAATACAATGGAACTCAAACACTAAACAATATATAGATGGTTCTATCCACACATGCACTCCCTATATGGAGCTTAGACGGTGATCTAGATAGAAGCTAGGTGAAGGGCTATAGGCCAACACAATGGGTACTAAGATGGATACCCTAATGGTTCCAAACACCAAACTGATGATCCTACATGGGATGGGGACCATCCTTATAAGGTCCTCCAAGCCTAAGTCGGCCTACCCATATTCTAGGGTCGTAGTAGCCTGATCCATGCCCAAAATAATCTCCACCATTGATCTATGGGGTAAATCCAATGGTAGAAAGGTAGGATCAACAATCATTTGTTTGTAACCCTTGATCTTGCTAAATCCACACATAGGATCAAGTCTAGATCCAATGGCTCATATCAAATAGACCCTTCCCTAAGTTAAGAAAGCTACTTTTGTTTCTAGCCCTTGATTTAGGTTGATCCTCACATTGGATCAATCCCAAATCCAATGGCTTAGAAGTAACCTTCCTAACTATCCATCTATGGTCTACTATAGACCTCATCTGACCTCAAAGCCAAGAACCTACGAATGTCCAACACTCTCACGTGGCTTCTCCTCATAATGGGGGCCTTACAAATAGAGTGTTATGGAACAATGGTGGTGCTACATAAGGGTGAGGCATTCAACATATCTAACACCCCCCTCAATGTCCACCCAAAGGTGAACTACTTTCTTGGCATGATGCGAAGTCTTCCATGAGGGTGGAGCATTGACCATGTCTAACACCCCCCCCCCCCCCCTCAATGTCCACCCAAAGGTGAACTACATTCTTGGCCCAATGCCAAGTCTTCGAAGATGTATTTGAAGTAGATCCTTTGTAAGCACTTTGCTGAGGGTACCTGTTGCATTCTTCATGGTTGCATAGTAGACTATTTCCACCATCCTTCTCAAGTTTACGTGCTTTCCAGCTCTTGAATGTCCTTCACAAGGTTTATTCCGAAGCCTTCTCAAAAGTCTGACTAGAAAACTGATATCTTGTATGGTACTCCATAAGTAGATAAGACTACCAAAGACCTTCATGTAGCTCCCAATGTCTATCTTCTGATAAAATGATCTTAGGGCTTGTTTCATCACATATGATGCCTTCTTTGGCTTACTTAGTATTTCCTTTGAATGTGGAGCCTCAAACCCTGATGGCTGAGACACATGTACCTCCTCCTTGAGGTCACCATTCAAACATTTTGATTTGACATGTAACATGAAAACTTCCCACTTCATTTGAGCTGCTACCATTAGTATGATGCAAATAGTGGTCATTAGAGCAACCGAGTCTTGAAAATCAAAACCATTCACTAGTGAAAGTCCTTGTGCTACCAATGTCTCTTGATAACATTCCAAGATTCCTTCTATCATGTCCTTGACTTGCCAGAACCACTTGGTGCTAGAGACTTTTCATGCTTCATTCTTCATTAAGCTGTGAAAAAATGGGCTTGCATAACCTCCTTCCATGCCGGATCTACAAGTGCTTCATCTTCAATTATTGGCTTCATTACTTGCTTCATAATCAAAACCATCATGGCTATATTGACTATGCGAGTAGAAGCCCACTTGTGCTCCTCTATTCTCTGTGATCTGCTTGGTCCTTTTGCCTTCTCTTCAATAGTTGTTGGCATAGGATTACTCTGACCATAGAGCTTTTCTTTCACCCATTGCAATGACAACCAATCTATTTGGGTGATTTTAGGTTGGTAGACTCTCTTCTCACCATCCAATGATGATGCTTCCTCCAGTTCATAGGTAGGGATGGCTCTTGGGCTAGGTACATAGTGAATTACTCCTTCGCTTGATGATAAAATGGAAGCTCTTTTCTTGTCCTCCACTGCATGTGGCTGCTCCATAGACAACACATCACGACTCCCTTTGATCTTCTTTGCCTCATGGTCATACAATATGAAAGCCCTTTGCTTTTCATTATGACCTAGGAAGATGCATCTCTTGCTTTTTGGTTCCAACTTGTTCTTTCTTTGACCTAGGACAAGAGCATAACATACACTCTCAAAAATTCTAAAGTGTGAGACTGATGGATTCTTACCAATGTAAACTTCATGATGACTCTTTGTGGTTTGATAAGGAAAGTCCATGCCTTCTCTCATACACATTGTTATCTCAACAATGATGTGACTCTTTCATTCCATAATGCCATCATGCTGTGATGTGTGAGGTGTCACTGATTGACACTTTATCCCTTTGCACTTGCAAAAGCCTTCCAACTCCTCTGAGTTGAGCTCACCACCACCTCCTATTCCAAGATTCTTCACACTTTTCCCTCGTTCATTTACAACAAGTTGTGGTTGTTCTTTAATCTTACCAAAAGCTTGAGCCTTATCATGAAGAAAGTACACCCACATCTTCCTGCTATAGTCGTCGACGATCACAATGTAGGAAGATCCTCCCAAGGCCTGTATAGACATCTTATCACACAAGTTAGCATATACCAACACTAGAGGAGCCTTTGACCTACTCTTGCTTTCTTGTGGGAATGTCTCTCTATGTGGCTTGCCCATCATACAAGCTCTATAAGGTTCCTTCATTCCATTCACTGTAGGTAAGTGATGAATAACATTACCTTGCTTTTGCATCTCCTTCCATACTGTCCCCGTCACCATGATGGGTTCTTGCTGAGGCTGCATAGAACTAGATTGACCTATATCATTGGTCATTTGATTAGATGCACCACTGTCTAGTACCCATGAATCCACAATTGATTCTTCTTGTGTTGAGGAGCATACCACCTTTGCTTTGGCTCCATGTATTGTCTCCTCCTTCACTTCATCTATCCTATTGACATGACAATCTGCAATTGCATGTCCCTTCCTTTTGCAATGGAAGCATTGTCCTTGAATCTTCTTCTTACTACTCCTCCTCTTTGCATTCTTACCGTTGGTTGAGGAACCACCTTTACTTGATGCATTGTTGGAGAATGTAGCATCTCCTTGAGTACTTCTTACTTGGGCTTTAAACTGCAAATCCTCTTCCATTGGTATTGAATAAAACTCCTCAAATGTCAAAGCTTGAGGTCTCACCTGAGTGTTGAGAGTAGTTACCCTTCCATCATACTTTGGTGGAGTATTTTGGAGAAACCTTCGAGCTAGCCCCTTGCTAGTCTTCTTTATCCCTTCACAAGCCATTCCATCACATGGCTTCTTGATCTGAGTAATGGATGCCTTCACCTTCTTTCCTTCTGCAAACTTCTTTGCTTCCAATTGGCTTTCTAAATTTTGAATGCATGTTTGGTTTCTTACCTCAAAGTTACTCCTCAATATACTCCATACCTCACTTGCCTTGGATGTATGTTGAATATGAGGTAGACTAGATTCCATACAATTGTTAGCTATATAATATAGTGCATTTGCATTCCTTATCTTCCAAGCTTGTAGAAGCTTTGCATTTGGAAGAATCATCATACTCGGATCCAATGGGTCAAAGGTAGGTTGTGGCTCTTGCTCACTTCCCATCACCATCTCCAAAAGATCATAAGAATCCAGGATAACTGTAATCTTGAACTTCCAAAGAAAATAATTCGTACCATCTAACTTGCCTTCACTGAAGGTTGGTGGATGAACCCATAGTGTTTGCATTTCCAAATCCATTGCACCAGCTCCACTTCCACTTCCACTCCTAGATGCTAACACCTCCATAGTGTTGAAGCCTTTGTGTCCCATGAACTTGAAGCCTTTGCCTCCCAATAACTCTAGCGTTGAAGTCTTTGCCTTCCAAGAAGTCTAGGATTGAAGCCCTTGCCTCCCACAAGCTATAGCGTTGAAGCCTTTGCCTCCCAAGAACTCGAATGTTGAAGCCTTTACCTACCAAAAACTTTGGAGTTGAAGCATTTACCTCTCGCAAACTTGATTGTTGAAGCATTCCTTCCACAAATGCTAGAGTTGATTCCTTGGCCTCCACCATCTCTGCAATCTTCTATACCTTTCTGAGCTCTGATACCATGTAAGAAAAAGAAAATGAAATGAATAATGATTGAGTGGGCTAATGGTGTAACTCTAATGCCATGTAGAGGTTACCACAACACACATATAAGGTCAAGGTTAGATAGAAAGAGAGATATCAATACTCATGGGAATAACACAAGATATTTGGTTATAATGGAAAGTGGACTCAAGATGAATAGAAGATAAACTCAACTCAATTCAACTAAAACTCATAACTCTAATACAATGGAACTCAAACACTAAACAATATATAGATGGTTCTATCCACACATGCACTCCCTATATGGAGCTTAGATGGTGATCTAGATAGAAGCTATGTGAAGGGCTATAGGCCAACACAATGGGTACTAAGATGGATACCCTAATGGTTCCAAACACCAAACTGATGATCCTACATGGGATGGGGACCATCCTTATAAGGTCCCCCAAGCCTAAGTCGGCCTACCCATGTTCTAGGGTCGTGGTAGCTTGATCCATGCCCAAAATAATCTCCACCATTGATCTATGGGGTAAATCCAATGGTAGAAAGGTAGGATCAACAACCATTTGTTTGTAACCCTTGATCTTGCTTAATCCACACTTAGGATCAAGTCTAGATCCAATGGCTCATATCAAATAGACCCTTCCCTAAGTTAAGAAAGCTACTTTTGTTTCTAGCCCTTAATTTAGGTTGATCCTCACATTAGATCAATCCAAAATCCAATGGCTTAGAAGTAACCTTCCTAACTATCCATCTATGGTCTACTATAGACCTCATCTGACCTCAAAGCCAGGAACCTACGAATGTCCAACACTCTCACATGGCTTCTCCTCATAATGGGGGCCTTACAAATAGAGTGTTATGGAACAATGGTGGTGCTACATAAGGGTGAGGCATTGAGCATATCTAACACCACCCTCAATGTCCACCCAAAGGTGAACTACTTTCTTGGCATGATGCCAAGTCTTCCATGAGGGTGGATCATGGACCATGTCTAACAGATCACTCGAGAAGCTCATATCTGATGGAGGGCGAGAATACTCTCCAAAGATTTTAATGAGTTCTTGTAGGATAAAGGTATCAAAAGGGAATTGACTACCAGGTACTCTCCTCAATTGAATGGAATTACAAAGAGAAGAAACAAGACATTGTTTGGATAAGCTAGAACAATGGTTGAAGAGAAGGTTGCCACATTATCTATGGGTAGAGGCTATTTCAACTGCTATGTACCTTGTCAGTAGACTATCATCCAAATCACTCCAACGTATGACTCCTTATGAAGCATGTTATGGAAGAAAACCTTGTCTTGGACATTGCAAGGTGTTTGGTTTTTTAGCTTATGTTCATGTACCATGAAAAATAAGAGGTAAGCTAGATGAAAGGGCAGCAAAGTTAGTGTTTATTGGGTATGACTCAACTTAGATGGGTTATAGGTTTTGTAATCCTTCAACCAAGCAATTCAATACAAGTAGAGATGTCGTGTTTGAAGAACACAAGTGAAGGTAAACAAAAGGTAACTCTACCATATGATCTTGATTCTAATTCTCATCAATTAGGAAGCATGCATGACACACTAGTCCAGGATCCAAGAAGTGATACAGATGCTGACCAAGATGAAAGAGAAAAAGATTGCAAGCTATTGAAGTCAAGAGGCAAAGAAAAAATTCAGGAGTGTGGAGAATGCTCCAAGCATGCACCTAGAAGATCAACAAGGGAGAAGAAACAACCAGAAAGGTAAGGATATAATTCCACATTTGTTAGAAAGCATTCAACCTACTTGGCAAAGGAATCAATTTCAAAAGAACCGTCAACCTATTAAGAGATGAATGGAAACCCCAATTGGGAAAAGGTCATGAAAGAATAAATAAATGCATTGAAGGAAATAGACACTTGGGATTTGGTTCCATTGTCACCTAATCAAAAGTTAATTGGTTGTAGATGGGTATATAAAGTCAAAACAAACTTAGATGGATTAATTTATAGGTACAAGGTAAGCTTAGTATCAAAAGGATTCTCACAAACTCATGGTATAGACTATGAAGAAATATTCTCACCAGTTGCAAAAATGACTAAAATCAAAACATTGATAAGTGTAGCTGCTACAAGAAATTGGAGACTTCTCCAACTTGATGTGAAAACTGCATTCCTAAATGGTTAGATAAGTGAAGAGGTATAGATGGCACAACCACCAAGCTTTGAAAACCCTAATCATACATGTTATGTTTGTAGACTTATAAAAGCATTTATGGATTGAAACAAGCTCCTAGAGCTTGGAATTAGAGGTTGATTACATATCTTCAAGATCAAGGGTTCAAACCTAGAAACTCGGATCCTTCTTTATTCATCAAAAGGGATCACAATGAGGTTATCTATCTATGTCTATATGTAGATGATATTATTGTGATAGGTGATGATCTAAATGGCATTCAAAGGATCCATAGACACATGCAAGAGGAGTTCAAAATCATTGACTTAGGTGAGCTCACATATTTCCTAGGTATGCAAGTAATTTATATAGATGAAGGGATGTATCTAACACAGAAGATACATTCAAGACCTACTTCACATATTCAGAATGGAGAACACCAAGCTTGCAGGTACACCTTTGGAAATAAATCATAAATTAAGTGTATATGAAGGTGAGTAGATTGATCAAAGCTTAGTTGGCAGCTTGATATATGCTACTCACACAAGACCAGACATATCATATAGTGTGGGAGTGCTTAGTCAATTCATGCACTCACCTAGAAGGCCACACATGGATGCTGCAAAGAGGGTGCTAAAGTGCCTCAAGGAGACACTTAATGAAGGTTTCTACTACCCTTAATCTTTAGATTTGGATATCAAAATATATTCACATGCAGATTGGATAGGAGCAAAGGATGATAGAAGAAGTACCTCTGGATACTTAGCATTTGCAGGCTCAAAGTTGGTGTCATGGATTTCAAAGAAACAACCAACAATTGCTTTATCTTCAACTGAAGCAGAATATAGAGGTCTAACTATTGCAACTCAAGAAGCAATATGGCTCAAGGTGTTGTACTCAGATTCGGGACTAGTAAGTTCCAAACCTCACTTACTTGAAGATAATGTAAGTTCCATGCATTTGGCTACAAATCCAATTTTCCATGCAAGACAAAGAACATAGAAGTCCATTACCCTTTTCCCAAAGAGAAGCTTATGGAAAAGAAAACTGACATTTCATTTGTTCCTACTAAGAAGCAAATAGCAGACATGATGACAAAAGCACTTAATGGGATAAAGCTTTGTAGATTCAAAGGTATGGCATGTATTCAATCTATCAGAGAATGAAGAGTCAAGCATACTTTAGCTTGAGGGGGAGCTATTGAAATTTCAACCTTTCATTATGCTTGAAGTGGAGATGATCTACATCAAAACCATCATTTAAATGATGCCACATATACTCCTTGTAGAGTTCTATTTGCATTCATTTATTGTATTGAGTGATTAATCACATATGATCACTTTCTTGTGTAAGTTGCAAAGCATTTACCTTTGTAAAAGGGAAAAGTAAAAGGAACAGAAGCCACAAGTTAGAAGTAGTTTAGATTGATTTTAAATCAATCAATCAAGAAGTAGATATGACTTCAATTTTCTCTTTTCCTAGATTGTACGAAAAGATTCCAATCAATCTAAACTACTAAACGAGCCTAATTTCTAATTTGAATTCATGAACAAAAGGAGTGGCTAGATCCTCAAGTGTCTATATAAAGACTCAAATTTTTTGTTTACAAAATTAGAGTGTTGATTTGGAGCAATACATATACTCTTTGATCATTGCTTGATGCCACTTCAATTTTTTCCTCCTTCTTCCTCAGACTTAGTCAGCTTATAGAGGATTCTGCTCTTTTTATAGAGGTCTACATAAAGTTATTAAGCATTAGTTTGAAAGGTGTCAGTGTGTGGCTTGTGTGCACAAAGTTTCAAGCCATTTGATTTAGTAAATTCAGGGAAATCTGAGTTTTATAGTCTTGGGGTCATTGTCTGCACATCCTTGAAAAATTGGGATGACATCCAGCGTTAAGATGATTGCTCTTTCATTGGTTGTTATAAATAATGGACTTTATTCATTTTAGCAAGTCAAAAATATGTATGACACTCTCTTAAGAGGAATGTTTCCAATTCTAACTGTGCTAGCTGCTCTTAGTGTTTGAAGTCATAACTTCCATCCACTTTTAGAAGGTTTTTGTGAGCTAGTCAAGGTGCACGTTATCTATTTTGCATCAAATTGCTCTTGTTGATGTTCTAAAGTACTTATTGGGTTTTATTGCACTAACCAAAAACCTAGGAGGCCTACTTTACATATCCAAAGAGCTAGGGTTGGTCCTATGCTAGTTTGCTGGACCAACTTCACCACTTGATAACTCAACTTTCCAAGCCTCTCCAAGCTTCTCCAACCTCTTTCAGTATATGCATCTTTTACTCCTATCATGAGTAATGCGCATGCCAAGAATATGTTTGGCATCCCCCAAATCCTTCATATCAAATGTGTGACTCAACTTCTTTTTGAGAATTGATAATTCATAAGAGAACTTCCCAACAATCAACATATCATTGACATATCAAACATATCAAGCTATGAGCATCTCTTTGTGTAGAGACAATGATCCTCATTGCTTTGAGAAGAGCCTTTAGACTTTACAAAGCATCAAAATTTTGTTACCATCGTCTAAGGGAATATTTAAGTCCATATAAGATCTTCTTCAGCTTACAAACTAGAATTTCTTTACCAAGAATTACATAACCTACTAGTTGTTCCATATAGATCTCATATGTAAAATCTCCATGCAAGAAAGCGATTTTCACATCCATTTGAACTAGCTCTAAGTCCATTGCAACGAATCCAAGAAACATTCGAAGGGTAGTCATCTTGACCACTAGAGAGAAGATTTCCTTGAAATCAACACCATGTTGTTGCTTAGAACACTTTGCAACAAGTCGTGCTTTATACTTTGGAGAAGCACTATCTGGTATGAATTTCAGTTTATATACCCATTTACATGGTAAAGCTTTCCCGCCCTTTGGGAAAGGTACTACATCCCAAGTACCATTTTTGTGAATAGAATCCAACTCACTCTTCATGGAATACTTCCATTTGACATGATCCTCTATCTACATAGCCTCTTTGTAGCAAGAAGGATCACCAACATCTATTAGCCTAACCAAATCCAAACTTGGAACATATCTATCAGGTGGATGTGAGACACATGTAGAGCATCTCAATTATTGCTAAACTAGAACATTTGTAAACTGATCTGATCGGAAATTCTCTTGAACATCCCTATGTACAATATTTTTTATGCATGATAATTGGAGGACTAGTATCCTCAAACACCACACTTCTCACTTGAACCTTCTTAATGGGTTGTTTATGCATCTTAAACTCATTGAAAATGACATCACTACTTTTGATCACATACCATGTTCTAGGATCCCATAAGCAATACACTAATTGTCCCTCTCAACCATATCCAAGAAAAATGCATTTCTTTGACATATGGTCCAACTTTGTCTAAGGTTCTCGGGTATATGAACATATGCCTCACACCCAAAAACTTGAAGATGATCATAATATGGTGGATTCCCTGTCTATAACTCTTGTGCCACTTTCAAACCTTTGGCAATACTAGGTGAAAGGTAAATCACATGAATTGCAATTAATGCTACTTCTGTCCAAAAGCCTTGTGAAAGGTTTGCACGATGCAACATAGAAACTACTCTAGCTTGAATAGCTCTATTCATCCTTTCAGCTACACCATTTTGTACTGGGGTATAAGTAGTTTTAAGCTCTCTACAAATTCCTCTAGACTAATAGAAAAGGTTGAATTCATGTGAGGTATACTCACCCCCATGATCTGAATGTAAAGCCTTAAGCTTAGTTCCCTTTCGAGTCTCAGCTGTAAACTCTCTACGAATCCCTCTAGACTGACAGAAAAGGTTGAATTCATGTGAGGTATACTCACCCCCATTGTCTGAACGCAAAGCCTTAAGCTTAGTTCCTTTTTCAATCTCAACTGAAGCAAGCCATTTTCTGAAATTAGGGAATACATCATCCTTTGATTTGATAGGATATACCCAGACTTTTCTAGTAGCATCATCTATGAAAGTGACAAAGTAAAGAGAACCACCTAATGAACTTGTGGGTATAGGACCACACACATCTGTATGAACAAGATCTAAAGGCTGAATTGAAGAGTCATTGTGCATCTTGTGCACATTCCTAGTTTGCTTTCCATATTAACAATGCTCACAAAATGAAAAATCAATGAAAGATAAGACAATCAAGTAGCTAGAATGAGGAATGTTTTCCATTCCACTACGTAATATATGGCCCAAATGGCCATGGAAGATACAATCCAGTTTTCTTTCTATGATACAAATAAAGGATAAAGTGAGCCAACTTTGGTTCCTTTTGCAATAACTATATTGCCCTTTGATATGCAAAAGGACTGAGCATAGAAGGCCACCTTGTAACAAAGGTCATCAAGTTGAACAAATCACATCAAAATGCATGATAAGTGAGGTACATTGCATACATAATCCATAGTAAAATTTGAACCATCAATGAACTGCACAACCACATCTCTAATCCCAACAATGTCACACTGAGAAGAATCACCAAGTCTCACACTACCAAGAGACTTTGCTGCATAAGTAGAGAACCACTCTCTATGTGGTATCACATGGAAAGAAGCACCAGAACCTAGCAACCATGTGTGGGAAAGAGAATTAGCAATAAAAGCCTCAGTAGGCATAGTACTATCAAGTGTCAACACATCAGTATCATAAAAAATAGCATTGATTTCTTCAATCTTCACAATAGAAGTAGATGGTGCAAGTAGCTATTTAACATGCACATCAACAATTTTTTTCTTTACCTTTAGCATTCTTTAATGCATAGCAATCTTTCTTCATGTGTCTTCTCTTATGACAATAATGGAATTTGATATCCCTCTTCCTTGATTTACTTCTACTCTTATTTCATTGACCATTCGTTTCCTTATTCTTGCTCTTGCCACATTGCTTGTTTCAATCCACTCTGAGTGCCAACCATAGATTTTCTATGAATTTCATTACTCAAGAGTGGTGCTCCACATATGTCATCATAGACATGTTTACCACCAGGTGGCACTATTTCTAATAGCAGTGCAAAACGTATCCCATGATGATGGCAAGGTGCATAACAACAAGATTGCTTTCATTTCATTATCCATGTCCATTTTCTGAGCCTATAACTGGGAGAACATATTTGTGTTCTTCATGTGAAGGACACAAATATAACTTTCTCATCAAATGCACTTCATTTGATGTCGTTTCTTTTTCATATGTATTGCATAACTTCTTCCAAAGCTCCTCTACACTTTCACCATCCAATATTGTAAAGTAAACATTATCTACCAGTTGCGATCGAATAGTATATCTGGCCATTTAATCCAACTCATCCCAATCATCTTTATCCATGTTAGAATGCTTCTTTAAGATTCCATTTACTGGTTTCCATTGCCTCCTCTGAATCAAAACATCTTTAATCTAATTCTTCCATAGAGAAAAGTTTGTGCCATCGAATTTTTGGATCTCAAAATGGGCTTTGCCTTGTAAGTTATAGCCCCTCCTCGGAACACTGGCACTAGACCCTGATCCACCAGATGTGTCTGAGATCTCTAATGCCATGATGATAGAGAATTGAATAGAATGATAATGGAGCTAGAAGATTCCAAATACCACTAAAGCTCAAAAAAGGATGACCAAGTGTCAAATTCTAGGAAAAATTTAGCAGAATCTTCCCAAAAACTGAATTAATGAACTATAATGACCAACCAAAAGGATTATGTGAGAATAAATGTGCTCACACCAATAGGTGTATCAAGGGGTAAATTGACCACTGTATAGTTGACAAAACTGAAACCTCTTAAAACAATTTGCTAGATTATCCTCTGCAAAATGAGAATCTAAGTGGTTGCAAAATCTCATAAAACTACAACTATTGACATGTTAACCTGCATAATGAATCACTAACTCCACTGCATATAATCAGTTATCCAAAAGAATCCAACTAGCATTATTGAGCACCTATGAGCAACTATCATACAAGGCTGGGTAAGTCTTCCACCTACATCATCGAAGAAATCTCAACATCTGGGTATCTCCCATTTAAGAAAACCTCACAACGACCCCCTTTATCAAAAGTAAAAGGCTTTATATCAATGACCACATGGACATACATAAGCGGTATCCACAGAAGCATACATAGTGTGTATGTGCTCAATATATGCAGTAAAATGGCATGAAAAGGATGAACTCACAACCCAAATACTAGCCAACAACACCTGCAAGTGTTTTTCAACTCTGTTCTTTGGGCTCAAAAAAACCTGCATAAATTTGCAGTGGATGCTCCCACCACAACTGAAAACA
>CM035431.1:86280474-86437974 GCA_020310875.1 Ceratopteris richardii | reverse complement strand
TTATTAGGTTCTTAGAAAAATAGCAAACTCTATCATGAAAAATATAAACTTTTTTCTACCTATTTGAATGTACAAAATGATATTTCATAGATACCGAGAATAGTTCCCACGTAATCAAGTTTGCCTTCTATAAGGTTCGTGTCTTTTGAGCTAGCACGTGATAGTTGCTTGAAAGAATCAATTATACTAGAATCCTCTGTTTTATGTAAAGAATCAATGGCTTTGATTCTAATATGTGGTCCAAAAGCCCACGTATTAGTGAACATTCGAGGCTGCAAAAGAAATTAAATTAGTAAATAGAAAATAACATACATATATGAAAAAAAAATATTATTAAAATAAAACTACCTTTGTCCACAACCTATCATTAACTCTCTCTGCTCATATGAGATTTCTTCATTATTTCCGTTAGCGCGTTAACCACTATATAGCCAATCCGTGAAAGAAGATATATTTGTAATCTCATTACTATCGAGATTACAGCTATATCTTTTGTTTCTTCATCCTTTACTTTGGAGATTTTGAAGTTCTTGTCCATACTCGCTAAGAAATGCTTGCATGCATTTGCTATTATATGCTACAAAAGTACAAACATCATTTTTTTCTTGAAATGTAAAAAAATTAGAACTCCCTTACCTGATAATACCTCATCTGATATTTTTGAAGAAAACATGTTGGTCCATGCACGTGGAGCTTCTTCATGAACTCTTTCAAGGTACTCACTAACATAATACATGCACTCTTCAAGCGTCGAACCCTTTTCCATGGATCCTTCTGGTTTCGCTCTTTGTCGCACATAACCTTTTAATATTCCCATCAATCGCTCGACCCAAAACATCCATCAAGTGTTGACAACACCTACAATCTCTATTTCATCTACAAGATGGAATAATAAATGAACCTGAATATAAAAAAATGAAGTAGGAAGCTCTTCCTCCATCAAACATAGTAGCTCTTTGCATTCACATTTTTTTTGTGGGATCTAGTTTTTGTCAATCTTTTTTTATGTAATCCACCTATACATCATAAAAAAAATATAAAGAAGTTAATTAAAAAATAAAATATATCAAATATTCATATATATTAAATATAAAAGTGTCATAATTACCTTATAAGCGATCCAAGACGATAGATCACATCCCATACTCCTTTCATTGTACATCCATCGATAACCAAAGGTAAAATATGTTTCAAAAAGTTATGCCAATCATGGATCTTTAACCCAGATAAGCTTTTATCATCCGTAGTAAACATGTTTTGGAAAGATGCTCCATATCTTATAGGAGTCCAAATCAATTGAATCCTATTGTTGATAGTCTGTATCTCTTTTGTTGTAAGTACCCAAGGAGCAGGTGCATAAGTCGTTTGTTGTCGCTGTCTATAAAAAATTGGCCATAACTTTAGTTTTGAGTTTTGATCTTTCAAATCATTCCTTGATGCTATGGTATCTTTTAGTCCAATAAGATGTTGTCATAATGAATAACCAATATTCTTGAATATATGCATACGATCAAGAAGATGACATACTTTTAACTCTTTCCAATACTCCAAAGAATACCATATTGATATCTTCTCTACGAGTGCAAATTTTCCTTTACCTCTCTTCACATACTCATTATCTTCATCATCATTGAAGATTTCTAATTCTGGATCTATCAGAGATCCATCTGTCCATTTTTCTTACCAATCCATAAGCGTCCTAGCGTTTGGACACTGACTTGTTTCAAGCTTTCCATTAAAATGTATCGCTTCTCTTTTAGATCTCAATGGATGATCATCAAACAAGAATCGTTGATGTCGAAGATAAATATTTTTGTTCAGATTCTTACTATAGATTGATCTCAACCAATCACCACAATATGGACAAGCTTTATAACCCTTAGTAGATATTCTTGCATCATGAAAATGATAAAAATATAATTAGATTAACTCACATTATTTGTATTCATATTGAAGAAAAAAATTACATCAATACCTGAACAAACACCACATCCTGGAAAATCGTGAATAGTCCAAGCCACAATACCATGAATCGTAATATATTTTTCATTGATGCTTTTTGATACATCAATGACATTAATACCTCTCCATAACTCTTGGAGATTGTCAATGAAAGCATTAAATGTTCCTTTTTAATGCTAAGATATGGTGGAAGATTGTAGTTTATGACTACCACTGGCCATGTTGACCATTTATTGGATATCATGGAGAATGGATTAACCCCATCTAATGCAACTCCTAACTTTAGATTCAATGGATTTTGTGCAAATTTAGGCCATGTAGAATCAATATGCTAAAAAAAAACAATATCATGAGGAATTCTGATTATTCCATCAGTAATTTTATGATCATGTCCCCATGTCAAAAGCTTTGATCATTCGGGGCTTTACATATGTCTAATCCGTGGAGCCAATGGAAAATGTCTCAATACCTTTTTCGGGATTTTACCTTCTTCATCCTTATATCGAGGAGATTGACATTTTGGACGTGTCAAAGAGTCTGCCTATTCACCTCTATATAAAATACAATCGTTAGGACATGCATGCATGCATTGATAATCTATACCAAGATTGTCGATTATCTTCTTCATTTCATCATGTGAGGTAGGAAGAATATTCTAACTTGGTAAAAACTTTTAAGATAATAACCTGCACGTTCATAAAGAAAAGACATATTAATAAAAATAAATAAATAAATATACATATATATGCATATAATTTTTTATATGTGTATGCTTATGTGTATGTGTATGTGGACGTGTATATGCATGTGCATGCATATAAGTATGCATATGTGTATATGTATGTATGTATGTGTGCATATGTGTTTTATATGTGTATATATACATATGTGTATGTGTATGCATATATGTATGTATATGTGTGTATATATGTGTATGTATGTATGTATGTATGAATGTGTATGTATGTATGTATGTATATGTATGTATGCATGTGTAGCTATGTATATTTGATTTTGTTTTTAATTTTTTTTTGTGTATTGTGGTTTGCAGACTTTCATATCTAGACCAGTGACTATGGATTAAGTATTAGTTAACTATGGAGGTATTAGGTTGTTTGAAAATAAGACAAGCAAATTTCTCTTGACGATTTTGGAAAATGGATGAATAATTCGAAAGTAAGGGCAGACATGAAGTGTTCATTCAATGCAAGTTCTTGTTCTTCTTCTTTTGAATATAGATCTTTCAACCTTGCATATTCCACAAGATCACTTTTGCATAGCCTCCTCATAGAAGCTTCTGATAAATGAGGTCTTACTGGAAATTGTGAATGGTGTGGAGGAATATCATCAACATCATACGTTGGAATCTACACACATGAATAAAAAATCATTAGTATTCCATAAATGAATAAAAAGTAAACTTTAAACATAAAACTAAATATATAAGTTATTAAATATGGATATAAAATTTTCATTCTCTCTCTAGCTAAAAGGTGCTCTTGGAGGTCTCCGCCATCCATAATTCAGTAATAATTCATCGCCAGCATGTAATGTAGTAATAGCATTGACAACTATGTATCTTGATACATCTCTACTCATGTATGGTCTATTTTCACGCTCCTCAAATGTGCAATTAGTCCTTGAACTATTATGTAACCCTCAACTACTATTTATTAAACCTACTATCTTTCCATGCATGTAAGGTCTTCCATCAATATATAATCTTTCATTTTTTGCATGTGAAGTCCTTCCACTAGTAAGGGATGTTGCATTCAAGCATATTCCATAAGTACTCATGCTTTGTACATAACATGCAAGTCGTGGATGCCAATCTCCCCATCCATATATACGAGCACAAAAATGACATAAGAGTGACTTCAGAGTTCGGAGGCACATACAAATCCTCTACAATGAAGAGACCACGACCATCATTAGTAATAGTGGATGGAGCAATGATATAGCGATTACGCCAAAATTTAAAAACCTATCCATCTAAAGGAAGTGGTCCTCTATTCCATCCTCCATATCTTCTTCTATCATATGTTTGTACTAGAGAACGATGACGAGTTGGCAATGGATAATCTCCAGCTGTTTTAGTCTCTAACAGTCGAATCGTGGTCTTCGATATGTGCCATAGCAAGAGTCACACCAACATATAATATGCTCTTGATAGTAAAATTCATCATAATTCCTATCGGAGGACACATGTGAAATTGTTGCATGGGTAAGAGGTGGTGGAGTGGCCTCTGATGGATCAGAATCTGATTATAACAAGAAACAAAAAAATATATCTGTTATGTATCTATCAAATATATTTAAAATTAAAAGTTTGATATACTTATAGTATACAATCCTCGCACGATTAAGAGATGATGGTGGAGTCCCATCTGATTGATTGGAATCTACAAATAATGGTATTTGATATTAATAATCTGAGTATTTATATCTATAAACATTCACATATACATATTTACACATACACACATATTCACATACACACATATTCACATACACACATATTCACATATACACAAATACACATTATTGTGGGATAAATGCATGTATTTTGTATGAATGAGTGTATATGCATGCATGTGTATGTGTGTACGTATATATGTGGATATGTATATGTGTGTTTATGTTATATGTATGTATATGTGTATATGTATGCATATATGTTTGTGTATATGTTTGCATGTATATGTGTATGTGGGGTGCATATCCTCATGTTGGAGTTAGACGTCTACGGAAGCACGCGAACAGCACAAGGAAGAAGAAGAAGCTTGGAGCACAACACACAAGACTGAATGTATTACTAGAGAATGTACAAAGATAAGTAGCCCATTAGGGCAATAGGCGTATATACAAGCCGGGGGAAAAAAACCTCCTAAAGAGGGAAAAAAGTGCCCCGCCGGTCCTAGAGTGTTCACACACATCACTACCTAAATATATCAACAAATCCCCCCTGGGAGTGATGCGGTGAACAAGGAGCTGGCACTCATGTATAAGGAAGTGCCGAGCTATGTGGAAATCACTCCACAAAAGGAAGTAAGCCCAAAGCTTTGCGGAAAGCTTCAAACTTCTCCCTAGGCAGAGCCTTCGTGAAAAGGTCTGCAATGTTCTCCTGCGTGGGCACATATGCCAAGCTGATCTCCCCAGCAGAGAACCTCTCCCTGACATAGTGATAATGCACCTCAATGTGCTTAGTGCGAGCATGGAACACAGGGTTCCTCGCAACTGCCAATGCGCTCTGACTGTTAGTGAAGATGGTGGTGGCAGAAGACTGGCCAACACCCAAATCAGCCATAAGGCGTCTGAGCCACACACACTCAACAGTCGCTGTGAAAGCTGCCCTATACTCAGCCTCACAACTGGAAGTGGCCACAGTAGGCTGCTTCTTGCTCAACCAAGATATACATGAGCTACCAAGCATGAAGCAAAAACCACTGGTGGACACACGAGTGTCATAGCAACCAGCCCAATCTGAGTCAGAAAAAGCATGCAAATCTGGCGGTAGTGATCCCCCCTTGGGATAAAACAACCCAAGTAGCCGAGTACCACTCAAGTAGCGAAAGATGCGCTTAACCGCTTTCCAATGCGTGACTCCTGGGCAATGCATAAACCTGCTCATCTGTGAGACAACAAACTGAATATCTGGCCGAGTAATGCATAAGTAAATCAAGCATCCAACAGCCTGCTGATAGAGAACAACATCAAATGCATCTCCAGCATCATGAAGACTCAATCGTAAACCTGTCTCCATAGGAGTGGCAATAGGCTTACAGTCTTCAAGGCCAAAACGCTGCAATAATGTGTCAATATATTTCGTTTGACACAAAGCCATTCCACCATCAACTTGCATAAACTGAATGCCCAAATAGTGATGCAAATGCCCCAAATCAGACATCTCAAATGAGGCATGCAAATCAGCCTTGAAATCAGCAATATGCTTCTCAAGAGGACCAGTGAGCAGCATGTCGTCTACATAGACAACAATGATCAAAAGCACATCATTAGCACGCTTAACATATAAGGTGCTTTCAGTTGGACTGTTCTCAAAACCATGTGCAATCAGATAGGCATGTATTTTCTCATACCAAGCACGTGGTGCTTGTTTTAAACCATATAACGCCTTACACTTCTTCATGCAAGTCACCATTCAGAAATGTTGTTTTAATGTCCAACTGATGTACATTCCAACCATGATGGGCTGCAAGTGCACAAATGCTCCGAACAGTAGTCATACGGCATGTAGGTGCAAAGGTCTCATCAAAATCAATGCCTCTTTCCTGCACATAACCCTTTGCAACAAGCCTAGCCTTATACCTGTCAATTGTACCATTAGGTTTACGCTTCACCTTGTATACCCACTTAGTGCCAATGGCCTTCTTGCCAGGAGGCAAGTCACATAAAGACCATGTACCATTCTTCATTATATCATCATATTCAGATTGCATAGCAGCCATCCAATTTTCTGAATTTTGTGCTTCATCAAAAGAAACAGGCTCATTCTCATCACAGAGACTAGATGCAGCCATAGCATAGCAATCTGATGCAAAGGAGGTACTATGAGAGCCTGAACGAGTACGATATGACAAAGATGCATCTAATTTGCTGTCACGCAAAGTGTACACCAGCCATTTTGGCATAGTTTTTGCCTGTTCAATATCAGCTCTCTCATCAACAAGTGCATCATGTAAATCTGAATCAGAAATGGAATGATCTGCATCATCATATGAAACCTGCAAAGGCTGAGAAGTTGCCTCATTAGGACCAGCACTAGCCTGTCCACCTGTAAAAAGAGGCATCAAAGTATCATACATGTCTTTGGAGCTAACAGATGTCTCCTTAGTACATGAAATCAATGGCTGAATAGCATCTTCCACAAAGACAACATCACGGCTAACCAGAATGCGTTTAGTCTGTGGATGATATAGACGATAGCCTTTACTTTCAGAACTGTACCCAACAAAAATACACTTTACTGCCTTATCATCCAATTTTCTGCGATGTTGTTCAGGCACTAATGCATATGCCAAACAACCAAAAACACGCAGATGAGCAACAGATGGCTTGCGGTAATGCCAAGCCTCATATGGAGTGATAGACTGCAATGCTTTGGTGGGACACCTGTTCAGTACATATGCTGCACACATGACAGCCTCAAGCCAGAACCTATGTGGTAAAGCCTGACTTTTGACCATGCACCTCGCCATCTCCATGAGTGACCTGTTCTTTCGTTCAGCAACTCCATTCTGTTGAGGTGTATACGGCACTGTACACTGGTGTTTTATCCCACCTTCAGCCAGAAATGCATTAAAATCTGAAGACATATATTCCCCCCCTCGATCAGAACGGAGGGTGCCCATTTTACATGCTGACAGATTTTCAGCCAAAACCAAAAACTGTTTGAAGCACATGAACACTTCGGACTTTGCTTTGAGTGGATATACCCATGCATGCCTGGAAAAATCATCAATGAAAGTCACGAAGTAAAGGTAATTTCCAAAAGAGGGTGTCTGCATAGGACCACAGACATCACTATGTACAAGCTGCAATTTCTGCATAGCCCGAACTGAACCATCTTTTGGAAAGGAAGAACGCTGCATTTTGCCCAAAATACAGCCTTCACAAACATGTTTTCCAGGTGCCTCAAGTTTGGGAAAAGAGGACACCATTTCAGATTTCTGCAGGCGTAACAAACTAGCAAAATTCAGATGACCAAAGCGTGCATGCCAAAGCTTTGCATCTGACATAGCCTGAGAATCATGAACTGCACATGCCGAATCATTCACAGATCTTTCATAGTCTACGAGCTTATACAGCCCACGACATAAAATGCCAGAAGCAATAATCACATCGCCATTTGAGAGATCATGGACTGTACACCTGTCATCAATGAATTTCACAACCAAGCCAATCTTGGCTAATGCAGAAACTGATAACAGGTTCTTTTTGATCCCTGGCACAAATAAAGCATCTGACAAAGTGAAAGAACTACCATCAGCAGTAGTCAGAATGATCTTACCAACTCCCATAACAGGATAAGAGGAGTTATTGGCGCATGTGACAGTATTCCCTGTAGGGGCAGGCTCGAGTGAAGAGAAGAAACTGCGCTACGAGGTAATATGTTTGGTCGCCCCACTGTCAAAGTACCAAACATCTGAGTCTACTGCAGACATGCACTGATCATGAGAAGATGGGTCAAAACTGCAGACAGTAGTAAACGCCCATTCTTCTTCCTGCACAAGATTTGCAGACTCTGTTTTTGGTGTAGAGGCCTCTGCAACAACCATTCCAGCCTCTTTCTTCTTTGCCTCTTTAGCAGCCAGTTTTGGACATTTCTTTATAATATGATCATTTCCTTTACAGTACTTGCAGAACAATTTCTGCTTTTCTGATTTCTTCTCATTTATCCTGGTTCTTCGATTGTGCAGCATTTGCAGATTTCTTCTTACTAGTAGAAGAGCTCCATTTTCCTTTGCCCTTCTGACTAGCCAGGAAAGCTTGATCTGCAACACGCATAATGGACCTGTTCTGCCTGGACTGATCTTCCTACAACAGAACAGAGACTAATTCCTCAAATGACAAGGCATTCGGATTGCCTTTCATCATCAATCGAAGAGTAGAGGCAAAACTCTGATATGAATCAGGAAGGCCATTCAGAACGGTCTGCACAAGTGAGCTATCTGGTATAACCTCATCAGCAGAAATCAATTGTTCCTTCAGGTCTTTGATCTTTGTAAGAAAACTGTCCATCGAATCACCTTCATTCATGTGCTCACTCTCCAACTGTTTTCGGAGGTAAGCAACACGAGCCTCATTCCTAGCCTGGTACAAAGTGGTAAGTGTATCCCAAGCATCCTTTGCTGTTCTGCAAGAGCGAATGTGAGGAATAATGGCACGTTTGACAGACAAAGCTATCAATGCATGTGCCTGGGCATCTCTGCCATCCCAACGAATCTGCTCTGCAGTAGGTGCAACAGAAACAGCAGCACGAATAGGAATCTGCGGAATATCATCTTCGACACCATCTTCATCAGCTCCAACACCTGTATTTGCAGTACCTGTCGTTACAGGTGTAACAGGACGTCTTTCAACACCCTGCACAATGTTCCACAATCCTTTTGCAACCAGTACATGTCGCATCATATAAGCCCATAATGGGTAGGTGGTACCATCCAACTTATCCTCAACAGCCAACATACGGAATACATCACTGCTTTCAGCCATGGCCGGTGACTAAAATACCTTGATGCAAAAAATTGACTGTATCTCAAAAAGTTGAACAGAACTGCCCAGACGAGTTCTGCTAGACCTGTAGCAGACTTTGAGACGCTTAAACTGGCGAACAGAAACTGGTATATACCTTTGGCACAAAAGGAAGAAATAGCCTGCACAAGCACTGCAATAGTGCATTCGGAGGCCGAAACGAGCTCAGATCACGATTTCGGCACCACACAGCAAAGCTGTTTTGATCTCGGAAACACCCTGAGTATGCTCACCAAATTTTGTGCGAATCTGAGACTGCAAACGGAGGAGTGTCGACGGCGCCCTAGAAGAAGCAACAACCTGCTCTGATACCAATTGTTGGAGTTAGACGTCTGCGGAAGCACGCGAACAGCACAAGGAAGAAGAAGAAGCTTGGAGCACAACACACAAGACTGAATGTATTACTAGAGAATGTACAAAGATAAGTAGCCCATTAGGGCAATAGGCGTATATACAAGCCGGGGGAAAAAAACCTCCTAAAGAGGGAAAAAAGTGCCCCGACGGTCCTAGAGTGTTCACACACATCACTACCTAAATATATCAACACCTCATAGGCACCTCTACTATGCTCTAACGAGCTGGAATCGGTATAGGTGTCTTGAAAATAAATAGATAAAGATGAATAAAAAACTGTGTTATAATATCATTAAAAATATTAATTTATGAAAAAAACATACCTATGGGTAGATAAACCTGTTCTTGCAAATGGAGCCATAGGGGAGCCTTCCTCTAGGCGCTCGGTAAGCATCTGTATGGCAAAGTCTAATTCCTCATCAGATATGTCTACATACTTATGTATGATAGCCCCTAAGGAATCAAGTGGAACTTTCCCTGTCATAAGGTTCTTTATGACAGTAAGTTTCACCTTTCTCTCTCTACTATGATCCATAATATCTCTACATATATATACAGATATCTATAACTGTACACACACACACACATATATGTGTATGCATGTGTGTGTGTGTATGTATATATATGTGTATGCATGTGTATGTATGTGTGTGTGCATGTGTGTATGTATGTGTGTATGTGTGTGTATATGCATGTGTGTATATGTTTGTGTGTGTATATATACGTATGTATATGTGTGTGTATGTGTATGTGAGTATATGTATATGTGTATGTAGGTGTGTATGTATGTGTATGCTTGTATGTATGCATGTATGTATGTATGTATGTATAAATATGCATGTGCATTGTGTATGCATATGTATGTATGTATGTATGTATGTATGTATGTATGTATGTATGTATGTATGTATGTGTATGTGTATGTGTATGTGTGTGTCTCTATGTGTGTGTATGTATATGTGTGTGTCTCTATGTGTGTGTATATATATATGGGTGTGTATATGTATATGTGTGTGTGTATGTATATGTGTATGTATGTGTGTATGCATATGTATGTATAGTGTATGTATGTATGTTGTGTATGCATGTGTGTGTATGTATGCATGCATGTATGTATGTGTGTATGTGTATGTGTATGTGTGTGTATGCATGTGTTTGTATGTGTGTGTATGCATGTGTTTGTAAAGTGCATTTGTGTGTGTATATGTGCATATGTGTGTATGTATGTCTGTATGCATATGTGTGTATGTATGTGCATGTGTGTGTATACATGTGTCTATGTATGGATGCATATGCATGTGAATGCATGTGTGTGTATGTATGCGTGTGAGAGTGTGAGTGTGTGTCTATCTGTGTGTAGGTATATGTGCAAGTATCTAATGTGTACATGTGTGTATGCATATGTGTGCATTTATGTATGTGTGTGTATACATATTTAGGTATGTATGTGCATGTGTGTGCATCCATGTCTATGTATGTATGAATGCATGTGCGTGTATGTGTGTGTATATGTGCATATGTGTGTGTGTATGTGCATGTGTGTGTGTATGCATGTGTGTATCTATGCATGCATATGCATGTGTGTGTATGTATGCATATGAGTGTATGTATGCATGTGAGTGTATGTGTGTGTCTATGTGTGTATATGTATGTGTAAGTATGTGTATGTGTATGTGTATGTGTATGTGTATATGTGTATATGTATATGCATGTCTATGCATGCGTATGTATGTGTAAGTATCTATATGTGCATGTGCATGTGTGTCTTTGTGTGTGTATGTATGTGTAAGTATCTATATGTGTAAGCATATGTGTGTATATGTATGTATGCATGTAAGTGTATGTATGCATGTGAGTGTATATGTGTCTCCATGTGTGTGTATGTATGTGTAAGTACCTGTATGTGTATGTGAGTGTATGCATATGTGTGTGTATGTGCTTGTGTTTATGTATATATACATATGCATGTGTGTATGTACATATGCATATGCAAGTGTGTGTACGAATGCATGTGAGTATGTATGCACATGTGTGCATGTATGCACATGTGTGTGTAGTGTGTGTATGTATATACATGTGTCTATGTATGTATTCATATGCATATGACCGTATGTGTGTGTGTCTATGTGAGTGTATGTGTGTGTATGTATATGTGTATATGTGCAAGTACCTATATGTGTATGTGTGTGTATGCATATGTGTGCATTTGTAAATGTGTATGTATGCATATCATATATGTCTTAATTTGTGTATGTGTGTATATCTGTGTATGTATGTGTGTGTAGGTATGTGCATGTGTGTGTGTATGCATGTGTCTATATATGTATGCATACACATGTATGCATGTGTGTATGTATGTGTGTGTATGTATGCGTGTGTATATGTAAGTGTATGTATATGTACAAGTATCTATATGTGTGCATGTATGTGTATATGTTTATGTGTGTGTATGATTTTGTGTGTACATGTGTATAATGATGTGTGTGTATATGTGTATATGTGTGCATGTGTCTGTATGCATGTGTGTGTGCATGCATATGTATGTATGTATGTATGTATGTGTATGTGTGTGTATGCATATGTGTGTATGTATGTGCATGTACCTTTGCTTGTTTGGTCATTGCTTTGCTCACATTTGCTCATTCAATCGCTCCTTCCCTAGTTCACTATCGCTCTCTCACTTGATCCCGGCAAAAATGTGATGGGAGAAATCATTTTTTTTCAAATTCATGGAGTGTCGCTCATGCAATGTTGTAGCATCGGATCTAGTTTGCAATCGTGACTAATAGAGTCGCTAAGGGTTGACGCGCATAGCGACGGCAAATATATGCATCGCTTTTCATCACTTATTCGATGCAATTAATGTATTTGTTTATTTCTCTTCTGGAGCATCGTGTATGCGACACTATCTAACGTGATCGTTGCATAAGCAACTCTCCCTGCTTTTTTTCCAATTAGGGACGTCACTACACCCTTTTATTCTTGTAGTGTGTGTATATATATATATATATATATATATATATATATATATATATATATATATATATATATATATATATATATATATATATATATATATATATATATATTGTTTGGGTGATCAGATTACACTTTTTGGGTCATCAAACAAAAATTAGGGGCACATGCAACATAGATCTAATGAACTCTGATCATTTGAATTATGGGCACATGCATAATGATCACCCAAATTTTGATGATCAAAATTAAGAGCACATGTGTCATATTCACTTCATCTTTCTTAATTAAATGTTTTGATTAATTAGTTAAATATACAAGATTTTTTATAAACTATTTCAAGTAAGCTCGACCAATTGAGGATGATTAAGAAGAAAAACATATGAAATCCTTATATTGCATGATAATCATACATATCTTTCCAATACAAAGCGATTGCTTATCATGATCTATACAATTCTTTATTTCTCCTGCGACCAGTTTCATAACATATTTACACATATGCTCCCTCAAATACTATGGACGCTGAGAACTTTTATCTTTTCCATTTCTAATTATTACCACCCCATACTTCAAGCGGCAAAGTTTCAAACCAAGAGACCAACCAGTGGATTACGTTCCAAGACTTAGACCCGAGACTTAGAGTTACCCTCGAGGAATGGACTCTTTCTCAAGGCACCTGTTTAGCATGGGACCACTCAACTACCCGCCTTCTCTGCAGACGGGATCTTCCTTGCCTGGAGGGCCTCAAATGGAGCAATGGTAAGAAACTATCCAGAATCCCCAACTTCAAAGAGAACTTAGATGTTCATCACACCCTTAACAAGAGGTGGTGCCTTTCTTGGACCAAACTTCGATGGGAACTAAAGTTCATGTCAATTTGGCACCCCCCAATTGAGATAAAAAAGTCCGTTCTCATATGGCAGATCTTGCATAAGGGTATTTGCTCCAATGCAAGGGCTAACAAAATTTGTGGTGCATCACCATGGTGCAAGCATTTCCATCGATGCATCGAAGATTTAGTTCACTTGTTCTTCGATTGCCCCAAGTCCCGTGTTATCTGGCATCACATCACACGGGTATTGAGACTCACAAACCAAATCAATTGGCAACAGGTGTTGTTGGGTGAGGCGGTAGGCTGCTCATTGAGGTTGTGAAATGCCATCAAGGGTGAAACTCTTTGGAAGATTTCGAGGAAGCGATGTGCTATCAATTTTGGCCAAACTCCAAAGGAATGGTCGATTGAGAAGTCCTTGTCTCTTCTAGGTAAAAGAATATCCCGAGATAAGAGATCCCCACCGTTTAGACATCACTGTATTTATCTCCTCGAAAATAACAAGTTGAAACCCAAATGGGTCGCACATGAAAGAGACGATAGGTTTTTCTGCCTCATCTGTAATGTCCTCTAGCTTGTCGTACTCCTCCCCTGCATTGTGGGATTTGGGGGGTCCCATGGGCACTACTCCCATTGGCACTAGTCCCATTCACTTGTAACTTTTCTTCTCTATTTTAATTAAAGTCCGAGAGAATAGGCTAAGGCCGAACTTCCTTTTATTAAAAAAAAAAAGTTTCAAACCAATCAGATCGATGCACGAGAACAAACATTTATATATATTTTTTTTAATATAAAGGAAGTTCGGCATTAGCCTACTCTCCCGGACTTGAATGAAATAAAGAAAAGTACAAGAGAAGGGGACTAGTGCCCACGGGACCCCCCAAATCCCACAAAGCAGGGGAAGCTTTTACAGAGCTTAGATGACATTACAAAGAAGGTTAATTACCCTCTCATCACCCTCATGTGGGGCCCACTTGGGTTTAAGCTTGTTATCGATCAAAAGGAGTACTTGATGATGCCTAAAGGGGGGGGATTTTTTACAGTTGACAATCCTTTTGCCAAGGAGGAACAGCGATTTCTCAATTGACCACTCCTTGGGGGAGTCACCGAAGTTGAAAGCACATCTTTCCCGCCAGATTTTCCATAGGACCTCCCCTCTGATGGCGTTCCAGAGAGTCGCGGAGCAGCCGATCGCTTCTCCCAGCAGGGCTTGCTGCCAACTGAGACGTTTTTGAAGTCTAATTCTCTTTCCAACCACCTGCCAGAGTCTATTGGAGTTGGGGCAGGTAAAGAAGATGTGTGAAACATCTTCGATAGACCGATAGCAGCGTTTGCACCAGGGAGGGATCCCACAAATTTTGCTAGCCTTAAGGTTGGTCCATATTCCATGATGAAGAATTTGCCATAAGAGGACATACTTTTTGATTTCTATGGGGGGGTGCCAGATAGCCACGAACTTCATGTCCCACCGAAGCCGCGTCCATGACAGGCACCACTTTTTGTTGAGGTTAACCTGATAGTCGATCGTTTCTTTGATGTTCGGGATTTTTGATAGGCTATTCCCATTGTGCCATTTGAGACCAAGCGAGCTCGACATGTCGTGTCCCATGTGAAGGCGAAAATTGTGTCGGTCCCAGGCAAGACATCTGCTTTGCAAAGTGTTCCATTCTTCATGCGAAATGTTGATGCTAGGGTCAATATCCTCAAAGTTGATCCAGCGGTTGGTGTCTTGTTTCCAGAGATGTTTCCATTTTTTGAAGCCTTTGTTCCATAGCTTCTTGGCATTTTGAATGTTCCAAGATTCCACACTCCGGATGCCATGGATCGGAAACCAGATAGAGTCGTTTTGTCTGATACCGGCAGCCCACTTCCAGTCTTCACTTATTCTTGTGAAGCTTTTGACTTTATTCCAACTCTTCCAAAGGGAGCACACCAGATTAGAGCCTTTCGGGAAGACGGGGATCGGGGAAAACAGCAAGGTCAAGATGTCAAGATTCTTCCAATTTGGGAAACCCATGAGCGCCAACTCATTCTTGTTTCTGAAGATCAACTTGGCCCACGAGGCCTCCCCGTTGCACCAAGCCTTAATCATCCATTTGGCCGACAGTTTGTTAGCCATGCACCCAATGTCCAAGATACCAAGTCCCCCACTATCTCTCTGGCTGGTGCAGATGGACCATTTGATTTTAGGCACCCCCCTCCTATTGTGGTCGCCCGTCCAAAGGAAGTTTCTACAAATACTATCCAGTTTGGACAGATCTTGCTCTTTCGGTCTCCAACAAGAAAGGAAATAAATGGTAGATGATAAGAGGAACGTGTTGATAACCATAGCACGACCAGCAAGATTGATTTGCATACCTCTCCAATAGTTAAGCTTGTTTTTGAGTTTAGCAAGCACCCAGTTCCACCGCTGTTCCATAGAGACGCCAAACCCCAAGGGAATCCCAAGAAGCCGAAAAATTTGGCCCTGCGGAATGATTTGACAGCCATGATCAATGAGAAGGTCGGGCTGTGACCCACCAATAGCTCTAAAGGCGGTCTTAGAGTGGTTGATTATGGATCCAGAGGCTTCACAAAAAGTAGCAAGACACTTCCAGAACATCTCCAGGCTGGTACTATCATTGTGAACAAAAGCGTTCATATCATCGGCAAAAAGTCTCATGGTGATCTGACTGTGGTCATGCGGCAAACGAAGGCCTTTAATGTTACCAGCTTCCACCTGATGCTCCACCAGCCTGCTAAGCCCTTCCGTGGCAATGGCAAAGAGAAGGGGAGCCAATGGGCACCCTTGTCTGATAGATCTTCTAAGTTTGATCACCTTTGAAAGTTTTCCATTAATGTTAATTTGGGTCGATGCGTTTCCGAGAAGGGTCGCGATCATCTTGGTGAATTTCTGACTACATCCAAGATCTTGTAGCGACTGTAGAATATAGTCCCATTCTAGCCTGTCGTAGGCTTTATCAAAGTCGATCTTGAGGAATACTACTTCTTGTTTAGACTCATTTGCAAATTCAAGACCTTCCCAGATATCTATAATGGTTTCCAAAATTGACCTGCCTTTGATGAAACCTTTTTGGTCCTCGCTTAACCACGCTCTCAAGTGGCAAGAGATTCTGTTGGCAATGACTTTGGCGATGATCTTGTATCCTGTTTGGAGCTTTGTAATGGGACGCCAGTTCTCTATTCTGTTCTTTTCCCCTTTTTTGTGTACTAACTTGATAATGCCATTGTTGAGACAAGAAGGAAGCACGCCAAACTTTAGTGCCTCTTGCCAAACCAAACGAAGAGGGGTGGCAACCACCAACTTGAAGGATTTAAAGAACTTATTAGTGAGCCCGTCAGGTCCCGGGCTTTTACCTGAAGGGAGGGCATCAATGACCTCAATGATTTCGGCTTCAGAGATAGAGGCATGAAGCAGAGAGTGAAGGTTGAGTGGTATGCTGTGGGGGGAAACCCTAGATATGGCTGCCATACAGTCCCTTCTATGGTGGGAGAGGGGGTTTGAGGTCCCTAGGATTCTCGTGAAGTGCCCTTCAATGATCCCAAAATTATCTTCTTCCGTATTGCATACATTGCCATTTGCGTCTAGCAATAAGGGGATCGATTCTCTGATGTGTTTCCTTTTGAGGATACGGCACATCTCTTTGGTGGGTTTGTCGGCTTTGCCAGCCCACCACTCCTTGAAGAAACTTTGCAAATTTTTCCTTTGTATCTCTTCCTCGTATCTCAGCAGCGCTCTGATTTTTCGAAGTCCTTTCTGGGCTTGAGATTTTCCTTTGTTCACTTCCTCCTCGAGCCGCCAAAGTCTGTGATATAGAGCTGCTCTACGAGCCCGCCGCACAGTCTCTAGCATCTTCCTGGATCTAATCATGATCTGTCATGACTTATCGACCGCACTTCTCCAACACTTGGCTGGGGACAAGCCAGAGGCGAATGCCTCCTTCCACACATCAGAAATTTCTTGATGGACGGAGGGGAGAGAGAAGGAGGGCACACTGGCATGGAACCAAGGAGCCTTACGGATCTTGGTGGGGGGTTGAAAAGTGATGACGATCGGGTAGTGATCAGAGATGGTGAGGTCGGTGCGTTGCGAGAGGGAAGGGTGGCCCCACTGATGAGTAAAACTCTGAGAAATGTAGCATCTATCAAGTCTAGCTTTCCTCAGGTCCTCGCCTGCTTGGAGATTTGACCAAGAAAAGCCATTCGAGTCTTTGAATTCGACCAAATCCAAGTGTAGTTTAGTTTTGTCCCACGTTTCTTTCTCCCGACTATCGATGACCCTACCCTTGCCCATCCATCTGTCCATAGGGTCCTCTACCATGTTGAAGTCACCACAAATAAGCACGCTGTGGGGGAGCGAGTCCAAGGAGGCCCAAGTGTTAAGTCTCTCTAACTCCCCATTAGGGGCATACAAAGAAACTAAAGTAAAACAAAAGGGAGCACCGAAAGAAACAGCAATCCATCGATGGCATTCATCTTCAATGGAGTTCTCAAGCTTTTCAAACCAGAGTTGATTAATACCGATTACCGTTCCACCGGACCCCCGCTGATGCGCCGTTGAAATCCAAACATGGGTCGAGGAGACATGTCTAAGCCGTTTCTGGAGGTCTTCTCCGTCAATTTTAATCTCTTGAATACATATAAAATCTGGGTTTACGCTAATGTCGCGAAGCCATTGACCAATGATGATCGCTCTTGAGGGGTCGGTTAGCCCTCTGGCATTTAACGAGATGATGATCATTGTCGTAGTGAGCCCTCTTTGCGGTAGGGAGCTTTGTCCTTTCTTTTCTTGGATTCATCTTTCTTTTTCGCTCGGATCGGATCCCGAGTTAGCAATAGGTTCTTGTGGGGGCTTTTCCACGGTAACTCCATAGGTTGTTTTCCTTTGCGGGATGCCTCCTGCTGGGAAGAACTGGGCACCGTTTTCAGCTCCGTTTTCGGAATAGTCGATCCGATGATGGAGCTTTCACTATCCATGTTATCTTCGTTGCTAGTAGTAAAGCCGTCTTCTTTGGTTGTAGTGTAACCCTCCTGCAAGGTTTCTTTACTGTCAGGGATCTCTAGGCCTTTGACGTCGGTGTCCACGTCAAGTTGGTTCCCACCTGGGTAGTCAAACTCATTGATGTCCTTTTCCAGATTGCAATACAAGTTGCTGGAGGGGGTAACTGACATGTTGTTTCGCTCACCTAGGATTCTTTTCCTTCTTCTTCTGACTTCGATGAACCCGCCTGCATCAGCTTCTGGATTAAGGGGGCCCTTGAATTCCTCTACTTTCGTCGAGTGATTCAATGCTCCATTGCTATCTTGAGCATTTTTGGGGGCTTCTTGATTTCGCTTGCTTTTTCGTCTCAAAGGGCAATCTTTAATCCTGTGACCTTGTTGGCCACAACGAAAGCACGCGTTGGGAAGGTTTTTGTAACTGAAGTCTTGCTCCCATACATCCCCTTCGCCCAAGTCCAGTTTGATCTTCGATGGAAGTGGCATACTGAGGTCAGCCTCGACACAGATTTGAGGGTGCCACCGAGCGTTGAACGAGTGTCTTGCACCTTCATAAATGAGACCACCAATGTCCTCGTGTGAGGCCAACGGCTTGCCGATAGGAGAAACGATGTCCCACACGAAGTTGTACAAGAAGTATGGCAGGTTAGGGAGCTCAACCCAGAGAGGGTACTGAAGCGATTTCGATTTGTCGGGAGTAAAATCAGGGGACCATCTGAATAGGCACAAGGTCGCCCGGCCGAGTTGCCAAGTTCCGACACTAAGGGCTCGAAACGCCATATCTTCATTTTCAAAGACTAGCAGCAAGTGGCTTGCCGGTAAGAACTGACACTTACAAACAACTAGTCCACGGGGGAACCACTCGTTGCGAAGCCACTGTCGCACAGTTTCGAGCGGGGGCTTAGGGCCGAACATTTGGCCGACGAGGCAAACTTTCTTGAGCTCCTCCTGAGTTGACAGAATTGCGGATCTACTGAGGGAGACCAAGGGGGGCTCAGCACTCTCGAAGGCCCCTAGGGCGGCACAAGAACCCCCCTCCAACAAAGAGGCCAGGTTATCGGTCTCCCCGGGAGGAGGGGCCAGGTTACTTCTCACAAGAGAGGGGGTCGCCAAATCCATGACAAAAGAGGGACACCCCGAGAATGAAGATCTTTTTCTTTTTTGATGAACAAACTCAGAGTTTTAGAGAAGATGTCAACTGCATTGAGCTTACACCCACTCCACAACGGATACTGGCACCAAAAGGAGATGCTTAGAGTTAACGCGGGTGAAGAGAGAGAAATAGCTATTTCTATTTGTTTCTATTTGTTTCCCCTTCTTTTACTTCGAATCTTCTGTCCCTTTTTTTTTGCCTTCTTCTTTTTGTTTACTATGGAATTGAGATCACCACAGGTGCAACACTCAAAGGGTATGACTGTCTGTCGCACTCTCTCTCAGTCAGTCGTTTAAGAAAACACGATGGACGCACGCGAATCCAGACGGTCGCTCCTCTTCGCGAGGGACACACCACTCCAGTCAGTCGCGATTGATGCCCCTTCTCGCGATGGACAGCCGACTCCAGTCAGTCACGATTGATGCCTCCTCCTCGCGATGGATAGATTGATGCCTCCTCCTCGCGATGGACAGACGATTGCAGTCAGTTGCGATTGATGCCTCCTCCTCGCGAAGGACAGACGGCTCCAGTCAGTCGGATGAAGAGATCGAGACCTCTGGCGATAAAATTTCCACTCCTCCTCCAGTCCTCGTGAAGGGCACACGACGATCGCCTACAATAGCTTCGCATTGGATGCTAACTCCAGGACTCACGAAGGACAGACGGCTCCAGTCAGACGGATGAAGTTTCACTATGGAATTGAGATCACCACAGGCGCAACACTCAAAGGGTATGACTGTCTGTCGCACTCTCTCTCAGCCAGTCGTTTAAGAAAACACGTTGGACGCACGCGAATCCAGACGGTCGCTCCTCTTCGCGACGGACACACCACTCCAGTCAGTCGCGATTGATGCCCCTTCTCGCGATGGACAGCCGACTCCAGTCAGTCGCGATTGATGCCTCCTCCTCGCAATGGACAGATTGATGCCTCCTCCTCGCGGTGGACAGACGACTTGACATTGCGAATCCAGACGGTCGCTCCTCTTCGCCCTACATTTATATATTGGAAAAGAAGAAGAACAGGAATTTAAGTGTGTTTCACATAACGGGGAGGAAGCTAAAAAACGAAATTTCCAACCATTTTTTGCACACCGCATGGGTGCATTGATTGAGATAAAGGCGGAGGCACTCCATCCTTAGATTGCCAATTCACTTTTCCAAATCCCCATGCCTACATTCTCAATAATTTTGAACACGTGGAAGTTTTCTGTTTCTTTTATAAAAATTCACCTCAATTTTAAACAATTTTTGCACGTGCATCTATATTTAGCGCAAGGTGCAGCACTAAAAAGACTTTTACGGGGGGCACATGCATCCCTGGCGAATCGAAGTTCAGCCAAACATATGCCCTTTTTTCTAGCGTGGCAAAAATCATGTGATGATGTGTACGGTGAGCAGCTCAGTGACCCGAACGGACTGTCTCCTTATTAATTATTCCGTTTGGGTTATTCTGTTATTTTATTCGTAAGTCAATTGTGAGTCACATGTCCCAGTTCGTTGGCCTAGTGGTTGGGCTTCTCGTCTCTTGAGGCGGGGGTGAGGGTTCAACCCCAGGTAGCAACATGTAAGGGACATATGAATCTTGGAAAGCTGTTGTATGTGGCTGTTGGCCACCGTTTGTCCATCTCCGCGATAGTTGTGACCGCCGTTTAACCCAATCTTGTAAACCCTTGTTCTTGTGAGATAAAGGGGGTCCCATGGATACTATGCCCTTCCTTGTACAGTTGCAATTTCAAAGTTAAAGTCCGGAGGAGTAGGCCTCTGCCGAACCTCCAAAAAAAAGAAAAAAATAAAAAATAAAAAATTGTGAGTCACATTGACATTATATACGTTCGTGAGTCACATTATATATGTTCGTGAGTCGCGATATTAAAATAGTGGCACTGTCTAAAATAGCACGACAAATCTTAAAATAGTGAAGATTGATGGTAAGTGAAGGTTTAATACGTAAAGCTTATGAGATAGTACTAACAGTGATGGAGAACGTTACCTCAAAATTGCACAATCAAAACGAACACTTTTCTCATTTCACCCAAAGATTGAACCTGAGGTATTGCTCACACAGAATAGCATCTTTGATTTTTAAAAAAATCAAAATTCGGTTCTGTTATATCACTCAAACATCCCCTTCAAGACGAGCTAGTGATAGTTTCCACACATGAATTCTTTGTCTTAACAAATAACGCTGCACTGATGTAGAATTTAAGTATTTCAGACCAAAGAATTATGATGCAAATCGACACTCCAAGCTTAAAAAAAAAGAATTTAGCTCAATACAAAGTGATGTTCCAAATTTTATTACAATGTGTATTCACAAACGTAGAGGGAGATAGAAGATAAGATCTCGACCTATGTGTAGACATAAGAAAGCAAAGGGGTAGCTGGAATGGAATAGAATCAAACATATAATAATGCTAAGTTCAACATTATTGAAGTAAACCAAAAATCCTTCCTCGCTCCATATAAATCTTCATTTTTGAAATCAAATGTTGTATTGTCTCATAGTTTCACCAAAAAGTGATCCATGATTGTGATCTTCGTTGTAATTGAACACCTAACGTGATATTAAAGCAATATCTATATTCGCATTAGAATGTTTTCAAAGTGAATGGTTGCAGCTGCACGAAATTGATAATGGAAATAATAAGAATCATCCACTTACATGGAGATGGCGAAATTGAAAAACACTGTCATGTGCCCCTAATTACGATTGCTCGAAATCTAGTGACCCTCTTACATGTGCCTATGATTCCCATGATCAAAGGTCGCCCGATCTATCATACATGTGCCCTTAATGCTCTGTTAGGTGACCCAAAAAGTGTAATCTGGTCACCCAAAAAAACTTCCATGTGACCTTCCTATCTGCAACATTCCACCTTAACCTTTGAATGTGAATTATGGGTGGAGAAAATCTCCAGTTTTTTCCACTTCCTCGTGGAACATGGAGTTTTTTTTATCTTTGTTCAAGTACCCTATGTGAAACGACCCTATTTCATTCTACGATGATCAAGCAATTAGAGATAGGATCCGGATTCTATGATTGTGTGTCTGCCTGTCATGTCGCCATTACGCAATGGGAACAATGTCTCAAGACTAAGAATAAGGATCAACAAGCTTACTCATATATTGTACTGTTTTTGCTATTGCAGTGCTGCAGCTTCTATCCTAGAGTTGTTCCAGAATCATTCTTCATAATTCACAGATAACTATGGTGCTCTATCCAGTTACTCGATTCATTTCTTTCCTGATGCCTTCGTTATGTCACAGTCCAGCATTCATTCAGTAGTCTTGAGGAGCACGTAAGTCCGTAGATCATGAGAGAGTAAAAACTCCTTTATTCTTTAAATCTCAGATAACAACAATCCTCACGAGTTTTGCCTTTGAGCAGTGTAATTCTCTTCTCAAAAGCTGAAGGCATTAGATCTCATGTGCTACTGGTGTCACCTTGCTCTATGCGAGTAACGGATTTTCGCATTCGATTGCATGTCTGCACCACAAGCTGGCTCTCAGAGCATTCGTGAATGTGTACGATGATCTATGGATCTGTGACCTGAACTACAACAAAGTTATAGCCGTACACAACAAGAGATGGGGACCTTATCTTGTTGATAAAGATCATACGTGCAATGTAGAGGGAGATAGAAGATAAGATCTCAACCTATGTGTAGACATAAGAAAGCAAGGGGTAGCTAGAATGGAATAGAATCAAACATATTGTAATGCTAAGTCTAACATTATTGAAGTAAACCAAAAATCCTTCCTTGCTCCATATAAATCATCTTTTTTGAAATCAGAAGTTGCATTGTCTCTTAGTTTCACCAAAAAGTGATCCATGATTGTGATCTTCCCTGTAATTGTTGGATTTTGTGTAGTTTGAACTCTTAACACGATATTAAAGCAATATCTATATTCGCATTAGAATGTTTCCAAAGTGAATGGTTGTAGCTGCACGAAATTGATAATGGAAATAATAAGAATCATCCACTTACGTGGAGATGGAAAAATTGAAAAACACTCTCATGTGCCCCTAATTCTGATTGCCACAAGTCGGGTGACCATCTTACATGTGCCTATGATTATGATGATCAAAGGTTGCCAGATCTATCATACATGTGCCCTAAAGCTCCGTTGGGTGACCCCAAAAGTGTAATACAGTCACCCAAAAAAACTTCCATGTGCTCTTTCTACCTACAACATTCCACCTTTGTATGTGAATTATGGGTGGAGAAAATCTCTGGTTTTCTCCATTTCCTCGTGTAACAAGGAGTTTTTTTATCTTTGTTCAAGTACCCTATGTGAAACGACCCTATTTCATTATACGACAATCGAGCAATTAGAGATAGGATCCCGATTGTGTGATTGTGTGTCTGCATGTCGTGTAGCCATTACGCAATGGGAACAACGTCTCAGGACTGAGAATAAGGATCAACCAGCTTACTCATATGTACTGTTTTTGCTATTGCAGTGCTGCAGCTTCTGTCCTAGAGCTGTTCCAGAATCGTTCTTTATAATTCGCAGATAACCATGGTGTTTCGACCAGTTACTCGATTCATTACTTTCCTGATGCCTTCATTATGTCACAATCCAACATTCATTCAATAGTCTTGAGGAGCACGTAAGTTTGTAGATCATCAGAGAGTAGAAACTCGTTTATTCTTGAAATCTTAGATAACAGCAATCGTCACGAGTTTCACCTCTAGGCAGTGTAATTCTCCTCTCAAAAGCGGAAGGCATTAGATCTCATGTGCTACTGGTGTCACCTTGCTCTATACGAGCAACGGATTTCCGCATCCGATTTTTTTTTTTTTTATGAAAGGAATTTCGGCCTTAGCCTAATCTCCCTGACTTTAATTAAAATAAAGAAGAAAAATTACAAGTGGATAGGACTAGTGCCCATGGGACCCCCCAAATCCCACAAAGCAGGGGAGGAGTATGGCAGTCTAGAGGGCATTACAAATGAGGCGGATAAAATCATCATCACCCTCATGTGGGACCCATTTAGGTTTCAACTTGTTGTTCTCGAGGAGATAAATACAGTGATGTCTAAACGGCGGAGATCTCTTATATCGGGAGATTCTTTTACCAAGAAGAAACAAGGATTTTTCGATCGACCATTCCTTAGGAGTTTGGCCAAAATTGACAGCACATCGCTCCCTCCAAATCTTCCAGAGAGTCTCACCCCTGATGGCATTCCATAGCCTCGATGAGCAGCCGACCGCCTCACCCAACATCACCTGTTGCCAATTGATTTGGTTTGTGAGTCTCAATACTCGGGTCACGTGATGCCAGATAACACGAGACTTGGGGCAGTCGAAGAACAGGTGAGCTAAATCTTCAATGCATCGATGACAACGCTTGCACCATGGTGGCACACCATAGATTTTGTTAGCCCTTGCATTGGACCAGATACCTTTATGCAAGATCTGCCACATGAGAACGGACTTTTTGACCTCAATTAGGGGGTGCCAAATAGACATGAATTTTAGTTCCCATCGTAGTTTGGTCTAAGAAAGGCACCATCTCTTGTTAAGAGTGTGGTGAACACCTAAGTTCTCTTTGAAGTTGGGGGTTAATCTGGATAGCTTCTTACCATTGCTCCATTTGAGGCCCTCCAAGCAAGGAAGATCCTAACCGCAGAGAAGGCAGGTAGTTGAGCGGTCCCATGCTAAACACCTGCTTTGAAGAAGAGTCCATTCCTCAAGGGTAACTCTAAGTCTCGAATCCAATTCTTCGAACCTAATCCACTGGTTGATCTCTTGTTTCCATAGTTGTTTCCACTGTTTGAACCCCTTGTTCCATAATCGCTTTGTAGTTTGGAGGTTCCAAGACTCCACCCCCCTAATGCCGCGGATCGGGAACCAGATGGAGTCATTTTGTCTTATCCCAACTGCCCACTTCCACTCATCACTGATTCTGATGAACTGTTTGACCTTGTTCCAATTCTTCCATAAAGAACACACGAGGCTAGAGCCTTTAGGGGACACCGGGTGGGGGGAGAACAAAATTGTGAGAATCCCTATGTCCTTCCAGCCAGGATGGCCAACTAAGGTAAGTTCTTTTGTGTTTCTGAAGATCAATTTAGCCCAAGAGGACTCCCTATTGCTCCAAGCCTTGATAAGCCACTTCATCGCCAGCTTCTCAGCCAACCCAACGATATCTAAAATTCCCAAGCCCCCTGAGTCTTTAGGGCTAATGCAAGTTTCCCATTTGATTTTGGGAATCCCCCTCCTGTTGGGGTCCCCAGTCCAAAGGAAGTTTCTGCAGATTCTTTCCACTTTGGCCAAGTTTTTCTCCTTAGGTCTCCAACACGAGATAAAGTAAATAATTGTAGACAGCATAAATGTGTTAACAACCATAGCAAGCCTTGCCAAGTTGACTTGCATACCTTTCCAATGATTCAACTTGCTATCAAGCTTGGATAGCACCCAATTCCAGCGTTGGTCCATTGAGATGTCGAATCCCATCGGAATGCCAAGGAGACGAAAGACTTGACCTCTAGGGATAACTTGACACCCCTGATCCACCAACAATTGGGGAGTAGGTCCGCTGATTGCTCTAAAAGCAGTTTTAGCATGGTTGATTTTTGAGCCTGACGCCACACAAAAGGTGTCGAGGCACCACCAAAACACCTCAATGCTGTTTATATCGTTATGCACAAAGGCATTCATGTCATCAGCAAAAAGTCTCGCAATCATTTGGCCGTGGTTTAGAGGTAGGGAAAGACCCTTGAGATTGCCTGCGTCCATGTGATGATTTAATAGGTGACTGAGTCCATTCGAGGCGATCGCGAAGAGTAAAGGAGCCAGAGGGCAGCCTTGCCTAATTGATCTTTTTAAACGAATGGGCTCAGAGAGCTTACCGTTGATATTTTTTCTAGTTGAAGCATTTCCTAGAAGAGTGGAAACCATCTTCGTGAACTTTTGGCTGCCTCCAAGGTCTTTCAATGATTGAAGAATAAAGTCCCACTCCAATCTGTCATACGCTTTGTCGAAGTCGATCTTAATGAATACTAGATCTTGAGCAGACTCCTCAGCAAAAGCAAGGCCTTCCCAAATATCGACAATTGCTTCAAGGATAGATCTACCTTTGATAAAACCTTTCTGGTCCTCACATAGCCATGACTTTAAATGACAAGAGATTCTGTTGGCGATAACTTTTGCAATTATCTTGTATCCTGTTTGGAGCATAGTAATCGGACGCCAGTTTTCAATTTTGTTCTTATCTCCCCTTTTGTGGATTAACTTGATGACGCCATTATTAAGACACTCAGGGAGGGCACCGAAGGAGAGAGCCTCTTGCCACACAAGACGCAGTGGGGTGGCCACCACATGTTTGAAGGACTTGAAGAACTCATTGGTGAGGCCATCTGGACCCGGACTTTTCCCATTGGGAAGGGCATCAATAACCTCGATAATTTCATTATCGGAAATGTTCGCATCCAGCAGAGCAATCAGGTTCTGCGGGATTCTAGGTTGAGCAACCCTTGAGATGGTTGTCATGGAGTCACGCCTGCGGGGGGAAGGAGGAGTCGAGACCCCGAGAAGATTGGTAAAGTGCTCGACGATGATAGATCTATTCTCAGCTTCCGTGCAACATTCGATTCCATTGTTATTGACTAATAAGGGGATGGATTCCCTAGCTTGTTTCCGCATCCGATTGCATGTCCGCACCACAAGCCGTCTCTAAGAGCATTCATAAAAGTTTACGGTGATCTATGGATCTGTGACCTGAACTACGCCAAAGGTATAGCGGTACATGACAAGAGACGGGGGAGGTAGTTTCACCAAAAAGTGATCCATGATTGTCATCTTCCCTGCAATTGTTGGATTTTGTGTGGTTTGAACTCCTAACGTGACATTAAAAGCAATATCTATATTCACATTAGAATGTTTCCAAAGTGAATGGTTGCAGCTACACGAAATTGATAATGGTAATAATAAGAATCATCCACTTACATGGAGATGGAAAAATTGAAAAACACTCTCATGTGCCTCTAATTTTAATTGCCAGAAGTCGGGTGACCGTCTTACATGTGCCTATGATTTCGACGATCGAAGGTCGCCGGATCTATCATACATGTGCCCTTAATGCTTCGTTGGGTGACCCAAAAAATGTAATCCAACCACCCAAAAAAACTTTCATGTGCCCTTCCTATCTAGAGCATTCCACCTTTGTATGTACTGAATTATGGGTGGAGAAAATCTCCAGTTTTCTCCATTTCCTCGTGGAACATGGAGTTTTTTTTATCTTTGTTCAAGTACCCTACGTGAAACGACCCTATTTCATTATACGACAATCGAGCAATTAGAGACAGGATTCGGATTCTGTGATTGTGTGTCTGCATGTCGTGTCGCCATTACGCAATGGGAACAACGTCTCAGGACTGAGAATAAGGATCAACAAGCTTACTCATATGTACTGTTTTTGCTATTGGAGTGCTGCAGCTTCTGTCCTAGAGCTGTTCCAGAATCGTTCTTCATAATTCGCAGATAACCATGGTGTTCCGACCAGTTACTCGATTTATTACTTTACTGATGCCTTCATTATGTCACAGTCCAACATTGATTCAGTAGAGTTGAGGAGCAAATAAGTTCGTAGATCATCAGAGAGTAGAAACTCGCTTATTCTTGAAATCTCAGATAGCAGCAATCCTCACGAGTTTCGCCCCTTATTCTCCTCTCAAAAGCTGAAGGTATTAGATCTCATGCGCTACTGATGTCACCTTGCTCTACGCGAGTGACGGATTTCCGCATCCGAACGCATGTCCGAACCACAAGGCGGTTCTGAGAGCATTCATGAATGTTTTACGGTGATCTATGGACTGTGACCTGAACTACGCCAAAGGTATAGCGGTACACGAAAAGAGACGGGGGAGGTAGAAGATGGAAAGAAATACATGCAAAATCGTACGTGCAGCGGTGCACATTGACCTTAAATTGTTGACGAAGATCATACGTGCAGCGCTGCACATTCGCTTTATATTATGTACAAACGGAAAATGCAATACTACAATCACGGTCTCATCATTCATGGACTATGCCATGTCAACAGGTCGGTACAACAATTTACACTAATTTGAATAACATATTGGTATAAATATTCGTATATATATTATTAAATGCAAGAGTTGTCACAATCAGTTTTTGTAATATTGAAGTTTAGTACTCAACTGCTTTGTTGCATATCAAGTTTGTCATCTAGAATGTGGGTGACTATACGACACGAATGGACGAGGAACAGATAAGCATGATGATTTAGTTGACCTCATGTAATGTACATAAATCGATTGCTCGGAGTAATCTATTACGCAGTCGACATAACATGGATTACTGCTTCTTTAATCATGAAATGGCGAAGTAATATGAGAATACATTGGATGATCATTCATTTGTTCTAACGCTTGCAAATAATCCCACCATCCTTATGAACGCTGCTACATTCGAAGCTTATGTCCCTTATATTCTGCAACTTAAGTGTTTCTGTGGGGATCTTGAACTTATTAGCTTTGCAATCATTCGCAAACAGGGAGGATGAGAAGAATTTATCCTCTCCGCCCATAACAGGCATTGGCACTCCAATCTTCACTGGATTCTCGAAATCAGATCTGTATGTTTGCCCAAGAACACCATCCACTGTAGATGACAAGTTGCTGAACTTGAACTGAGTCTCGAGGTGCGCAAAGCAGTCCTCCTCTAAGTTTAGATGGTATCGATGGATCTGATTGTCATTCTGTGTAATTGGAACTATCTGAATATCCACTGACATGAGTCCAGCAACGACGATACTGGCTCTGTTAACTAAGTCAGTTCGCTCGATTAGAACACGGCCATCAAAGCTTTGCCAAGTGGAGGATTCCCCTACAGGAAGATCGATAGGTTCTCCATCATAGAAGAGGGAAAGTCTGTCTTCATTTTCATTCCAAGCCCCTAATCTTTTAGCTGATATGCTTAGTTTATGGTGACCATACATAATGCCGAGGGCATTCACCCAAGTATAATCTCGCTTGCGATCGGCAGGGCGTGTTCCAATAAAGTGGGCATTGACATGAAGCTCTGTGTCACTGACCAGACAGAAGTTCTCATTAGCTTTTCCATGAAAATAGAACATAACTCCATCACCTCCTACGAAGCGTGGATCATAGCATACTGCTCCATAGCCGTGACATTTCGGCTTCCGCGCTGAATGAATAAAGCCAAAATCAGATATGCGCTGTAAGATACTAAATGTGCATTAACATAGAATATGAATCAACCATACTCGAATATTGATAAAACAGAGAGAGAGAGAGAAGCCCTAGAACAGGAGAGAGAAATAGATCCTAAGGCCAAACGCCCAAAAAAAAACTTAAAAGAGAGAGAAAGAGAACGATAGAGATACGTGAACCCCGATTGATTTCATCAGAGCATCAACAAATCTACAGAAAGTGAAAGAGAGACTTGGACTCATTAGTCCTGATATATAAAGGACTCGTGGGTGACAGGTGTGTTTACACGGAGAGTAGGTAATTAGATCGAACCACAGAGAGAGAGAGAGAGAGAGAGAGAGAGAGAGAGGCTGACACTGGCAGGTGGTCTCGCACTTAGAGGGTGTGCAGTCGATGAAGCAGGCAGAACCATGAGCTCCATTGGAGGTTCGATGGGGACACCTAGCCGGGCAAGTTAAGTACTTGAGAAAGCAGCGGCCCTTGCTGTAGCACAGCGCCCGCGTCGGACGTTTTCCTCTGTCGCCACCATTTAACAACAGGTACTGGGTGGTAGGGTCTGCCCTCCATTCTGCCAATGATCGTTGCACTTCACTCCACCTATGTGGCGCCACTTCTCCAATGGACCGTGTTTCTACTGCGGGCGGCACATCCGCTCCGCTTAGCGCATAACCTTCTGATTCAGGAATGTTCGCCTGCAGTTCCGCCCCTACGTCGAGCGTCACCTTACTTGGCATGATAATCGACAGTGACAGCAAGCTTAGTACAACAGTATACATCCTTCCCCTAGCCATCCTCTCTCTCTCTCTCTCCGAGAGAGCTCTCACAATCACACAGTTTGGCTAGATCAAGAAAAGATGCGAACGGTCCTCTTACTTGCTCCCGCGCGCAAATAGCAGAAATAGGGGAGCCATGCGAGTGCAGAAGCGAACCAACTTTCTAGGTACATCTAACATACAGATGAAAACGCTTACAAGTCGAATATATAATCGATTGAAACGGACAGAAGCTTGCTGTGTGGACATCACTCGAGCACTCATTGCACCAGACAAGGAATGGGAGATCATCATGGTCGCAAGGGATGAAAGCCAATTTCATTGATAAAACGTAAAAAGAAGCACCTGAACTGCCTCGACAAAATGTTGCGTGGAAATTCGGGCGTGTAACTTGCCGTTAGCAGAAATGCTGAACTTTTCGGCTTTATCATGAACATGGTCTCTGTGTAATTGGCTTAGCGAATCTTCCTTTTGCGAGCTCGGCTGTGTTTTGACCTTTGTTTACCTTCTCCGATCAGAAGTTGCCCAGAATCCTTCTTTTGCGAGCTCTGCTGTGTTTTGACCTTTTCCAATCAGAAGTTGCCCAGATCACAATCGTCAACAAGCGCCTGAACATCATGGTTCTTTAGAGTCAAATTCCAATTTCCAATGCAAAGTACACGCTTTTCATAATAACAATTTTATATAATGGTATCCTCACATCCCAACAAGAGTTTTTTTAAATGGAGGTTCAGCCGAAGCCTACTCCCCCGGACTTTAAAATTTACAAAGCAAGGGAGAAGTGAAACAGTGCAGTGCGGCTTTAGCTGGCTATGAGCGATAAAAGAAGAGAAAGGAGAGGGCATACGAGTTGTGAAAATTTAGTTGACAATCGCTCGCCCATGTTCGAGCGACGTGCGTGATCTGGAAGTGATGCGAAAGCAAAGGCAGGCCCCGGGTCCCTGACTCCCTGTTCTTCGGTCTCGGTTCAACACTATATGGATCGGGAATTTAACGCAGTTCGCCGTTACTGTTGACCTCTACTACGGATATATAAAGGGTCAAAGATTTTTTTTTTTGAGAGTACGATGAATTGGGAAGAGATATACCCGACCTAGTAAGTAGAGGTACCCATCTTGAAGAATTCATTCACATCCATCTTGGGGAACTCATGGATATATCTAGCCAAGACTTGAACTCAGGACTTTGTTCTAGAGACTCAAAGCATCAACCACTAGGCTACGCGAACTTGGACAAGTCAAAGAAACTTTGAAGCTTCATGCTCTTCGATAGCATAGCGAGAAAGGAAGAGCTTACCATCGTCTCTAAATGTTGTGTTCAGAGGCGTGAAATGTCTCGGGACCTGAACTGAAGAGGGGGCGAGGAAGTCTCTTGGCAAGTCGTGCCCATTGCCCTTTGCCTGTTAATGCTCATTGTTTAGGGTGGGAGTTCAACCCCTATTGGTTGGGATCAGACACCTCTTAGGCACATGGTGGTGAGATGTCAAACAAATCGTTTGGGAACCATTGCACTTTGGCCTATTCAATACAAAAGAGTTATTTCATGTGGCCTATTCAGTTCAAAAGAGTTATTACATTTCGCCTTAAGGTGGTTTCTTATCAATGTTTACCTTAACGGAGTTTTAGGCTCTCTATTTTAACATTTGCTAGGTTTTTAATCCTTCTTTATGAGTTTCAAAGTGTCCCATGAACGCCATGCCCAATATCTTTTCTTTACAAAAGGAAGTTTTGGAACAACCTACTCTCCCATGGATTCAATCTCGTGCTAGGGTTTGATATGGTGTGAGCCTAGTTCATGCTTTTTCCTTCGCAATGGTTAGGCTGTGCTACCTAGGCTGCTCATCGTGTGGTTCAAAGCATCCATCTACCTTGGTTTCTACAAGGCCGACTTATCATCGAGGTATCTTCTATGCACATGTCTCCGCTGTGGGGGAGACCATGTCATTATTTGATGCTTTAAGAGATGGTTTGTCCAAAGTTCAAGAAGAAGACCCAATGGATTACGCTGGTCTGTTTGAAAGCAATAGTCAAGTTGGAGCTTCTTCTCCAAAGCCATATGCTGAGATTGCAAAGTGTTGTGAAGAGATGGATAGGTATGTGTTGAAGATGAAGAGGTGTTGCAAAATCTTTGCTCTACACCAGCCAAATGAACTCCAGGAGTAGATGCTGGGCCCTTTTAGCTTGCCAATGGATGTATTAGACACCCTATGTACCTTGGAAGATCACTCTCAAAAAGATAGATCAAAACAGATAACTTGGAGTTAGCTCAGAGGTGAAAACTTGCTATTCTTGGTTGATACACCTGTCCAGTGTTTTACATAATTCTCTGAGCACAGCAGCAATTAGATTAATTCCTCTTGGGGAAGGCTAGGTAGCTTAAAGAGCTAACTTTAGAGAGTAATCTCATCAAAAATAACAAACCACACACTGAGAATGACTTTTAACAAGTGATGACATCATCCCGATTTTCACGGACTGCTACAGAAATAGACCAGTGAGTAGAAAAATTAACATAACTCAAGATGTAAGAATCCAATGATCATGAAAATTTTTATGCTTATACTAGACAGTAAGCTGAATCCAACAAGCTTGAAATCACTGAATTTGGATGAGTAAACACTGAGAAATGACTCTGACAAGATGACTGAAAAAGTCGGGTACCTGACAGAGAAGTGAAGATGAACATACCCTGTTGACTTCAAATGAACATAGTTGAAGATTCCAACATCCAAATGACATGAAAATTTGTGAGCATATAGTAGCCTTATAGAGCTAACTTTACCAAGTTAAATCACTGAAAATGATGAACCAAGTGCAGAGAAACAATCTCTGCAAGCTGATTGAGAAAAACTGAAGTAATGGCAGTGAGTAGTACACATCACAAGAACATGGAAAGATGAACTCAAATAATCATGAAAATGAAAGTATATTGCTTGTACAATACAATGACTTACTAATACATATGTGTGCCTTGTAATCACACCTTGATATGGCATAAAGCTCAGCTCTTGGAGGTCTTCACATAGGTCTCTCTAACCACGACTAAAACTGCCATCTATTTATAGTTGAGTTTGGGAGGCTAACTTCCCTCAATCACTCTCCAATCAATCAATGATTGATTTGATTCTCTACCTACCACAAATCACGAATTCGTGGCTCCTCTTTCCATTCTTGATCATGTGGGCTCAACCACTCAAGATTCTCTTACTTTTACATTAAGTAAACTCTTCAAAAGTTACAAGAGGTAGTTCACAAGTGAACTTTACATAGTCTTCATTTTGAAGCTTCTTTAATGACTTTGTGAGACTCAAGCCAATACTTAGGCTTGTCATAGACTTGCTCCAACAGCTCCCCCTCAAGCCAAGTATGCTTGAGGTCTTTAGTCTTCCAAGATTACCTGCAAACCTATCATAGCCTTGAATTTGCAAAGCTTTGTACCATCCAATGCTTTGGTTAGAATATCTGCACATTGTTGATGAGTGGACACATATGATATTGCATGAAAAATAGGATTAGCAGCCAAATGAATAGAACTCATATTGTCACCAAAAATAGTTGGAGTTCCAAACTCCAATCCAAGATCTTTGAACAATGTCTTCATCCACATAGCTTCCTGTGTAGCTATGGCAAGACCTCTATATTCAGCTTCAGTAGAAGAGAGAGCAACTGTGGGTTGCTTCTTGGATGACCATGAAATAAGCTTTGAACCTGCAAAGGTAAGATAACCTGACGTGCTCCTTCTATCTTCCTTGGAGCCAGCCCAATCTGCATCAGAAAATAGCTTCAAACCTAAATCAGATACATAAGGATAGTAAAGTCCTTCATTTATGGTTCCTTTGAGATATTTGAGTATCCTTTTGGCAGCATCCATATGTGGTTTCCTTGGTGTGTGCATAAATTGGCTTAGCACACTCACACTGTAACATATATCTACTCTTGTCAATGTGGCATAGTTGAGACTACCCACTAGACTTTGATATGATGTGATGTCCTCTATGAGTTCACCTTCATGTGAGCTCAATTTGTGATTAACCTCCATTGGAGTACCTGCAATCTTACAATCTTGCATCTTGAATTTTGCCAACATGTCCTTAATGTACTTTCTTTGAGTGAGAAACAAACCATGATCTTTGTAGACAACTTCCAAACCTAGGAAGTAGGTAAGTGAACCCAAATCACTTATCTTGAACTCTTCTCTCATCTGATCTTTGATCTTCTTCATACCATCTGCATCATTTCCTGTCAATATAATATCATCTACATATACACATAGATAGATGACCTCGGAATTACTCTTTTTAATAAAGAGTGAAGGATCTGCCTTGCTTGGTTGAAAGCCTTTGTCCTGCAAGAATGAAACAAGCCTTAAATTCCAAGCACTTGGAGCTTGCTTGAGACCATACAATGCTTTGTTAAGTTTACACACATAATCAGGATAAACTTGACTCTCAAAACCAGGTGGTTGTGCCATATATACCTCTTCTGTTATCCAACCATTCAAGAATGCATTCTTCACATCTAGTTGAAGTATCTTCCAATTCTTGGAAGAGGCAATACTAAGCAAAACCCTAATAGTAGGCATCTTTGCCACAGGAGAGAAGGTCTCCTCATAATCAATTCCCTGAGTTTGTGCAAAGCCTTTTGCTACAAGCCTTGCCTTATACCTGTTAATGGAACCATCAGAATTCTTCTTGAGTTTATAGACCCATCTTGAGCCTATTACCTTCATGGATGAAGTCTTGGGCACCAAATCCCAAGTGTTGTTTTCCTCAAGTGCTTCAATCTCTTCCTTCATTGCATGCTTCCATTCTGTTTTTGCTTTGGCCTCTTCAAATGATGATGGCTCCTCTTGGTTTATGTCCTGTGCTATGTAGATAGAATGTTTAGTTACTAATGAGGTGTCAAACCCATACCTTTCTGGTTTTTTCTTTTCCCTCATAGATCTTCTTAGGCCATGATGTGATGATTCTGCCTCATGTCCAAGTTCCTGCAATTTTGCTTTACCTTTAGACTTCCATGCTTTGATCTTTTCCATGTGAGATTCTTCATCATCCTCTGAGGTGTCTTGTTCTTCAATCTTTGATTGTTCTCTACCAAGATTTGGAAAATCTTCTTCAAGATCATATGGTAAATTGACCTTCCTGCATGAATCTTCATACCATGAATTGTTCTCATCAAAAACTACATCTCTGCTTACCAAGAATCCTTTGTTGGTAGGGTTGTATAACCTGTAGCCCTTTTGATTGTTGTCATATCCAATAAATACACACCTTTCTGCTTTTGGATCCATCTTGCCTCTAACCTGTGAAGGAACATGAGCAAAAGCAATACATCCAAAAATTTTACAATGATCTAAACTTGGTCTTCTTCCATTCCAAGCCTCATATGGAGTCATCCCATCAAGGGATTTTGAAGGCAACCTGTTAATCAAGTAAGTGGCTGTAGATACAGCCTCAGCCCATAAGTAATTAGGTAAATGCTTTTCATTTAACATAGACCTTGCAGCTTCAACAATTGTCCTATTCCTCCTTTCTGCCACTCCATTTTGCTCAGGAGTGTACCTTGTAGTTACCTCTCTTTTGATTCCTCTTTCTTGAAGAAAAGAATCAAACTCATGGGAGAAGTATTCTCCCCCTCCATCTGACCTTAGCCTTTTTAGTGATTTACCTGTTTGATTCTCCACAAGAGCCAAATATCTTTTGAAACATGAAAAAACTTCATCTTTGTGTTTCATAAAGAATAGGATAGTCCATCTGCTGCAATCATCAATAAAGGAAACATAATACCTTGATCCTGATATTGAAGCTTCCTTGCTTGGTCCCCATACATCTGTATGAACCAACTCCAAGAGATCTCCATGCATATAACCTTTCTTCATGAATGGTAACCTGTGAGACTTTCCAAACTGACATGCACTACACTTATAAATCATATGTTGTTTTGACAAGTTAGGGAGTCCAAGTACACTTTGGTCCCTGCAAATTTGCTTTAATGACCTTTCACCAATATGTGCTAACCTTTTGTGCCATACTTCCAATTCTGTGAGTGTCTGACTTCCATAATTAAAGAGAGCAATGTTTCTAGTGTCCTGTAATTCAAATGTGAACAATCTACCTGTCTTTTCACCTTTTGCAATTCTTCTGAATCCCTGACTTGGATCTTCAACAAATGCTCCTGCTTTTGTGAACCTGACTTGCAACCCTTTCTCTACTATCTGCCCAACACTTATCAAATTCTTTGTAATGGTAGGGACATAGAGTACCTTACTGAGTAGGTTGATGTTTCCATCAGGTGCTTTGACATTGCCTATTTTCTCCACAGGATGTTTTGTATCATCTCTTGTTTGTACCTCATGCTTATTCCTTGGATCTTCTAAATCTGATAGGAGTGCCACATTTCCTGCCACATGATTTGAACAACCTGAATCTATGTAGAAAACATGCTCATCAGATTTACCTTGTGGCATAGCCATGTTCATGATCAATAATGAATCCTCTTTGTTTGAGTCTTCTGTGTAGTTATTGTAGTCTCTCCTTCCTTTGTAGCCTCCTTGATAGTTTGAATGATTGTAGTTGTTGTAGTTGCCATGGTAGTTGTTGAACCTTCCTCTTGAGTAGCCATAACTTCCTCCATTGTATCCTCTGCCTCTTTTATTCCTGGAATTCCTAAAGCAAATTTCAGTTGTATGATTAGTTAATCCACAAATAGAACATGAGTTGGAGTCTTGGGATCTCCCCCTGCCTTGTCTACCTCCTCTTCCTCTATCTCTGCCATGTCTTCCTCTACCTGCATAGTTAGCTTGATATGTACCTGCTTCATCATCCACTTTCTTTGCCTTTCCTTTGTTATCTTTAGACTTGCTTTTATCCGTGTATAAAGCTGAAGATTGATTACCTTTAGAGCTTTCTCCATTTTTGATAAGCTTTGCCTCTTGAGTAAGTAGTTGTCCAATGAGTGTGTTGAAATCAGGTACATGCATGTCCATGTACAAATCCATAGCTGTGGTGAATGCTTCCCACTTATCATCTGCCTTCAAGCCATTGATGACCTGCCTTACAATTTGCTCTTCATCTATTACCTCTCCAATGCTTCCCAACTGATCTGCTATGTCCTTGAGCTTTGTGACAAAATCAGTCACATTTTGTTTGGGAGCCTTCTTGAGAGTTGTGAAATCCAGCCATAGTTTATGCTTCCTAGCTTTAGTACTTGAAGAAAAGAAAGCTTCAAGTGCATCCCACACTTCCTGAGATGTCTTACAACTTCTAATGTGAGGCAACAAAAAATCTGAGATAGAGTTGAGGAGATAAGACCTTGCAAGTGCATCCTTGGAGCACCATGTGCTCAATCTTTCTTGCTCTTCTTGTGTTGGTTGACTTTTGTTCCTGAAACTTGGCATAACTTCATCTCCAGCCACATAACCATATAAACTTCTACCTTGGAGATAAGCTTCCATTCTTAATGACCAAGCTGAGTAGTTACCTCTGTCCAATTTGTCAATTGATGAAGGAAATCCATCTGCCATGCTGTCCAACCTTGCTCTGATACCACTGTGAAGAGATGGATAGGTATGTGTTGAAGATGAAGAGGTGTTGCAAAATCTTTGCTCTACACCAGCCAAATGAACTCCAGGAGTAGATGGTGGGCCCTTTTAGCTTGCCAATGGATGTATTAGACACCCTATGTACCTTGGAAGATCACTCTCAAAAAGATAGATCAAAACAGATAAGTTGGAGTTAGCTCAGAGGTGAAAACTTGCTATTCTTGGTTGATACACCTGTCCAGTGTTTTACATAATTCTCTGAGCACAGCAGCAATTAGATTAATTCCTCTTGGGGAAGGCTAGGTAGCTTAAAGAGCTAACTTTAGAGAGTAATCTCATCAAAAATTACAAACCACACACTGAGAATGACTTTTAACAAGTGATGACATCATCCCGATTTTCACGGACTGCTACAGAAATAGACCAGTGAGTAGAAAAATTAACATAACTCAAGATGTAAGAATCCAATGATCATGAAAATTTTTATGCTTATACTAGACAGTAAGCTGAATCCAACAAGCTTGAAATCACTGAATTTGGATGAGTAAACACTGAGAAATGACTCTGACAAGATGACTGAAAAAGTCGGGTACCTGACAGAGAAGTGAAGATGAACATACCCTGTTGACTTCAAATGAACATAACTGAAGATTCCAACATCCAAATGACATGAAAATTTGTGAGCATATAGTAGCCTTATAGAGCTAACTTTACCAAGTTAAATCACTGAAAATGATGAACCAAGTGCAGAGAAACAATCTCTGCAAGCTGATTGAGAAAAACTGAAGTAATGGCAGTGAGTAGTACACATCACAAGAACATGGAAAGATGAACTCAAATAATCATGAAAATGAAAGTATATTGCTTGTACAATACAATGACTTACTAATACATATGTGTGCCTTGTAATCACACCTTGATATGGCATAAAGCTCAGCTCTTGGAGGTCTTCACATAGGTCTCTCTAACCACGACTAAAACTGCCATCTATTTATAGTTGAGTTTGGGAGGTTAACTTCCCTCAATCACTCTCCAATCAATCAATGATTGATTTGATTCTCTACCTACCACAAATCGTGAATTCGTGGCTCCTCTTTCCATTCTTGATCATGTGGGCTCAACCACTCAAGATTCTCTTACTTTTACATTAAGTAAACTCTTCAAAAGTTACAAGAGGTAGTTCACAAGTGAACTTTACATAGTCTTCATTTTGAAGCTTCTTTAATGACTTTGTGAGACTCAAGCCAATACTTAGGCTTGTCATAGACTTGCTCCAACAAGTGTGCTAGTCATGGGACCTTCCCCTACGATAAGTCATCTACGCAAATAGGTACACAATGTAACCTAGTCTCTTTTGATGACCCAAAAGGGAAACAAAAACTTGAGGAAGATCCTCACTTTATAAATGTCGATAGGTAGGATGTGGAAGAAGATGATTCTCTAGTTATTGATAGGAACACACTTAATTTTTCACAGAATCAATTGTGGGAGAAAGTTGTTATTGGTCTCTGCCATGAACTAAGGCCTTCTCAAGAGGCTCTTAAGCAATGGCTGAAACTAACTCAAAACCAAGGGGCCTACTTATCAAACAAATGTAGTACCTCCCTAATAACTATTACTTGCTTTCTTTCTTAAGATCCCAAAAGTGCTTTCCAAGTGATATGAGAGGGCTAGTGTCTTATCAATAATATGCGTGTCTCTTTTTTTGTTGGTATGTGGGGTTCAATCCCTGAGACCGAAGCCAATAAAAATCCCATTATGGATCGCTTTTCCTAACATGCATGTGGATTACTATCTATGTATTGAGAAGCTAGGAAGTATCCTTGGTAAATTGTTGGGCCAAAAATCAAGATAGGGGTGTATCAATCCCAAATGGGATCCCCAACTGATGATAGAAATTGATGTTTCAAAGCTAATTAAAACTAGCCTTATGATTAAGGACTCTGGTGGTATGTTTCTTCATGAACAAAAAGTTCTCTATAAAAACTTTCCTAATGCCTGCTTTAAATGCTTTCAACAGGGTCATTTGATAAAAGATTGTCCCTTGTTTATACCTAATGTCAATAATGTTGTTACTACTGGTATAGGAAACAAAGGTGGAGGTCAAAAGAGGGACTCTGGTCATGGGACTGCTCAGGTTAACCAACAAGTCGGTAAGACAAATTATTCTAAAAAAATTAAGAAGAAAGGAGGTAAGTCCTCTAATCCTTTTGACATGCTTCTAGAGGAAGTGCACAATCCTCTAGTTGCAAACTCACATGATATTGATAAAGATAATATCCACCCTAATACTAATCATGTTGAAGTAAAAGAGTCCTCTTATGAGATCACTAGCAACCATAATAAAGATTCTGAAATGAATGAAATCGAGTGGACAATAGCCTCTAACAAGAAATTAGGAGGCAAAGTTGATCATCTTGATGTTTTTGTTAACAATGATGCTTCTTTTCCTAATGAGCTTAACATATCAGAAAAAGAACAAAGAGAGAAAATGTCTCAAGAAGATCACAGTCAAGAAGAAGCTCAGATGACCTACAACAAGGTAAATGAATTTTTTTCCCAAATTCAAGGAAAAGCTAAAAGAAAGGGAGCCCTTAGAGCCTCTAGTTCTTTGCTCAAACCTACCAAGTCCACAAGGAAATAACTTCGGGTCTTTTTCTCTTTTCTTGGTTTTGCTTATGGATTCTATTAACTTGATTTCTTTAAACATCAAAGGTTAATCTGATCATATTAGAGCTAAAAGTATTCAAAAGTGGTCGAAAAGTCTGGATTACTATCTCGACGTTTTGTGTTTGCAAGAAGTTAAGATTGGTAACTCTAAACTCTCTGCTCACCTTAGGATTTTGTCTTCTCATCATGTCTGGTACTACACTGACCACTCCCAAGGTAAAGGAGGTGAATGATTGGTATTAAAGCTGCTATTCATCATTGTGTTAAGCAATCTATTAAAAGTAAAAAACACCAATGGATTTCCCTCTGGTTGGATAGTCCTTTTAGTTTTACTTTGATTTGTCTTTATGCTTACAATTTTAGAACTTGTAGAAAGGATTGTTGGGAAGAAATAAACAACTTGTCTGGCCCTGTGCTTTATAAGTGACTTTAACATGGTGAATAACATTAATGATAGATTGAATTGCAAAGGTAGTTGCATTAGTATTGGTGAAAAGTCTGCCTCGTCTTCTCTCTGTAATAACCATGACCTCATTGATTTCTCTTTGAACATTGGCTTTACTTGGTTCAATGATAATGATTTGGCTAGTAGGCTAGATAGATGCTATAGTAATGCTTCATTCTCTCATGATTTTTGGGAAATTAATTCTCATTGTGACAAGTCCTTTTTACTTTCTAACCATAAGCCCATCATTATATATTTAAGAAAAAGGTCCCCTATGTGAAGAGATGGATAGGTATGTGCTTGAAGATGAAGAGGTGTTGCAAAATCCTTGATATACACAAGCCAAATGAACTCCAGGGCTATATGGTGGGCCCTTTTAGCTTGCCAATGGATGTATTAGACACCCTATGTACCTTGGAAGATCACTCTCAAAAAGATATATCAAAACAGATAAGTTGGAGTTAGCTCAGAGGTGAAGAACTTGCTATTTTGGTTCATACACATGTCCAGCATTTTGCATAATTCGTTGAGCACAGCAGCAATTAGCTTAATTCCTCTTGGGGAAGTCTATTTAACTTAAAGAGCCAACTCTCAAGAGTAATCTCATAAAAAATAAGGAACCACACACTGAGAAAGATGTTTAACAAGTGATGACATCATCCCGATTTTCACGGGCTGCAACAGTAATGAGACCAGTGAGCATACAAATGAACATAACTCTACATTTAAGAATCCAATGATTATAAAATTTTGCATACTTATACTAAACCGTATGCTGAATTCACCAAGCTTAAAATCATTGAATTTGGGTAAGTACACACTGAGAAACAGCTCTGACAAGATGAGTAAAAAAGTCGGGTACCTGATAGAGAAGTGAAAATGAACAGACACTGTTGACTTCAACTGAACATAACTGAAGATTGAAACACCCAAATGAACTGAAAAATTGTGAGAATATAGTAGAATTATAGAGCTAACTTTACTAAGTTAAATCACTGAAAATGATGCACCAAGCTCAGAGAAACCATCTCTGCAATCTGACCGAGAAAACTCAAAGATATGGCACTAAGTAGTACACTTCACAAGAACATGGAAATATGAACTCAAATGATCATGAAAATGAAAGTATATTGCTTGTACAATACAATGGACTTACTGATACATATGTGTGCCTTGGAATCACACCTTGATATGGCATAAATCTCAGCTCTTGGAGGTCTTCACATAGGTCTCTCTAACCACGACTAAAACTGCCATCTATTTATAGTTAAGCTTGGGAGGCTCACTTCCCTCAATCACTCTCCAATCAATTAGTGATTGATTTGATTCTCTACCTACCACAAATCATGAATTTGTGGCTCCTCTTTCCCTTTTTGATCAAGTGGACTCAACCACTTGTGATTCTCTCACTTTTACATTAAGTAAACTCTTCAAAAGTTACAAGAGGTAGTTCACAAGTGAACTTTACATAGTCTTCATTTTAAGGCTTCTTCTATGACTTTGTGGGACTCATGCCAATACTTAGGCTTGTCATAGACTTGCTCCAACAGCTCCCCCTCAAGCCAAGTATGCTTGAGGTCTTCAATCTTCCAAGATTACCTCCAAACCTATCATAGCCTTGAATTTGCAAAGCTTTGTACCATCCAATGCTTTGGTTAGAATATCTACACATTGTTGATGAGTGGACACATATGATATTTGAATCTCTTTGCTTAGAACCTTCTCTCGTACATAGTGATAATGAACTTCAATATGTTTAGTCCTTGCATGAAAAATAGGATTAGCAGCCAAACGAATAGAACTCATATTGTCACCATAAATAGTTGGAGTTCCAAACTCCAATCTAAGATCTTTGAATAATGTCTTCATCCACATAGCTTCCTGATTAGCTATGGCAAGACCTCTTTATTCAGCTTCAGTAGAAGAGAGAGCAACTGTGGGTTGCTTCTTGGATGACCATGAAATAAGCTTTGAATCTGCAAAGGTAAGATAACCTGATTTGCTCCTTCTATCTTCCTTGGAGCCAGCCCAATCTGCATCAGAAAATAGCTTCAAACCTAAATCAGATACATAAGGATAATAAAGCCCTTCATTTATGGTTCCTTTGAGATACTTGAGAATCCTTTTGGCAGCATCCATATGTGGTTTCCTTGGTGTGTGCATAAATTGACTTAGCACACTCACACTGTAACATATATCTACTCTTGTCAATGTGGCATAGTTGAGACTACCCAGTAGACTTTGATATGATGTGATGTCCTCTATGAGTTCACCTTCATGTGAGCTCAATTTGTGATTGACCTCCATTGGAGTACCTGCAATCTTACAATCTTGCATCTTGAATTTTGCCAACATGTCCTTAATGTACTTTCTTTGAGTGAGAAACAAACCATGATCTTTGTAGACAACTTCCAAGCCTAGGAAGTAGGTAAGTGAACCCAAATCACTTATCTTGAACTCTTCTCTCATCTGATCTTTGATCTTCTTCATACCATGTGCATCATTTCCTGTCAATATAATATCATCTACATATACACATAGGTAGATGATCTCATAATTACTCTTTTTAATAAAGAGTGAAGGATCTACCTTGCTTGGTTGAAAGCCTTTGTCCTGCAAGAATGAGACAAGCCTGAAATTCCAAGCTCTTGGAGCTTGCTTGAGACCATACAATGCTTTGTTAAGTTTACACACATAATCAGGATAAACTTGATTCTCAAAACCAGGTGGTTGTGCCATATATACCTCTTCTGTTATCCAACCATTCAAGAATGCTTTCTTTACATCTAGTTGAAGTATCTTCCAATTCTTGGAAGAGGCAATACTAAGAAAAACCCTAATAGTAGGCATCTTTGCCACAGGAGAGTATGTCTCCTCATAATCAATTCCCTGAGTTTGTGCAAAGCCTTTTGCTACAAGCCTTGCCTTATACCTGTTAATGGAACCATCGGAATTCTTCTTGAGTTTATAGACCCATCTTGAGCCTATTACCTTCATGGATGAAGTCTTGGGCACCAAATCCCAAGTGTTGTTTTCCTCAAGTGCTTCAATCTCTTCCTTCATTGCATGCTTCCATTCTGTTTTTGCTTTGGCCTCTTCAAATTATGATGGCTCCTCTTGGTTTATGTCTTGTGCTATGTAGATATAATGTTTAGTTACTAATGAGGTGTCAAACCCATACCTTTCTGGTTTTTTCTTTTCCCTCATAGATCTTCTTAGGCCATGATGTGATGATTCTGCCTCATGTCCAAGTTCCTGCAATTTTGCTTTACCTTTAGACTTCCATGCTTTGATCTTTCCCATCTGAGATTCTTCATCATCCTCTGAGGTGTCTTGTTCTTCAATCTTTGGTTGTTCTCTACCAAGCTTTGGAAAATCTTCTTCAAGATCATATGGTAGATTGGCCTTCCTGCATGAATCTTCAAACCATGAATTGTTTTCATCAAAAACTACATCTCTGCTTACCAAGAATCCTTTGTTGGTAGGGTTGTATAACATGTAGCCCTTTTGATTGTTGTCATATCCAATAAATACACACCTTTCTGCCTTTGGATCCATCTTGCCTCTAACTTGTGAAGGAACATGAGCAAAAGCAATACATCCAAAAATTTTACAATGATCTAAGCTTGGTCTTCTTCCATTCCAAGCCTCATATGGAGTCATCCCATCAAGGGATTTTGAAGGCAACCTGTTAATCAAGTAAGTGGCTATAGATAGATCCTCAGCCCATAAGTAATTAGGTAAATGCTTTTCATTTAACATAGACCTTGCAGCTTCAACAATTGTCCTATTCCTCCTTTCTGCCACTCCATTTTGCTCAGGAGTGTACCTTGTAGTTACCTCTCTTTTGATTCCTCTTTCTTGAAGAAAAGAATCAAAATTATGGGAGAATTATTCTCCCCCTCCATCTGACCTTAGCCTTTTTAGTGATTTACCTGTTTGATTCTCCACAAGAGCCAAATATCTTTTGAAACATGAAAAAACTTCATCTTTGTGTTTCATAAAGAATAAGATAGTCCATCTGCTGCAATCATCAATAAAGGAGACATAATACCTTGATCCAGATATTGAAGCTTCCTTGATAGGTCCCCATACATCTGTATGAACCAACTCCAAGAGATCTCCATGTATATAACCTTTCTTCATGAATGGTAACCTGTGAGACTTTCCAAATTGACATGCACTACACTTATAAATCATATGTTGTTTTGACAAGTTAGGAAGTCCAAGTAAACTTTGGTCCCTACAAATTTGCTTTAATGACCTTTCACCAATATGTGCTAACCTTTTGTGCCATACTTCCAATTCTATGAGTGTCTGACTACCGTAATTAAAGAGAGCAATGTTTCTAGTGTCTTGTAATTCAAATGTGAACAATCTACCTGCATTTTCACCTTTTGCAATTCTTCTAAATCCTTGACTTGGATCTTCAACAAATGCTCCTGGTTTTGTGAACCTGACTTGCAACCCTTTCTCTACTATCTGCCCAACATTTATCAAATTCTTTGTAATGGTAGGGACATAGAGTACCTTACTGAGTAGGTTGATGTTTCCATCAGGTGCTTTGACATTGCCTATTTTCTCCACAGGATGTTTTGTGTCATCTCATGTTTGTACCTCATGCTTATTCCTTGGATCTTCTAAATCTGATAGGAGTGCCACATTTCATGCCACATGATTTGAACAACCTGAATCTATGTAGAAAACATGCTCATCAGATTTACCTTGTGGCATAGCCATGTTCATGATCAATAATGAATCCTCTTTGTTTGAGTCTTCTATGTATTTATTGTAGTCTCTCCTTCCTTTGTATCCTCCTTGATAGTTTGAATTATTGTAGTTGTTGTAGTTGCCATGATAATTGTTGTGCTCAATCTTTATTGCTCTTCTTGTGTTGGTTGACTTTTGTTCCTGAAACTTGGCATAACTTCATCTCCAGCCACATAACCATATAAACTTCTACCTTGGAGATAAGCTTCCATTCTTAATGACCAAGCTGAGTAGTTACCTCTGTCCAATTTTTCAATTGATGAAGGAAATCCATCTGCCATGTTGTCCAACCTTGCTCTGATACCACTGTGAAGAGATGGATAGGTATGTGCTTGAAGATGAAGAGGTGTTGCAAAATCCTTGATATACACCATCCAAATCAACTCCAGGAGTATATGGTGGGCCCTTTTAGCTTGCCAATGGATGTATTAGACACACTATGTACCTTGGAAGATCACTCTCAAAAAGATAGATCAAAACAGATAAGTTGGAGTTAGCTCATAGGTGAAGAACTTGCTATTTTGGTTCATACACATGTCCAATGTTTTGCATAATTCTCTGAGCACAACAGCAATTAGCTTAATTCCTCTTGGAGAAGTCTAGTTAACTTAAAGAGATAACTTTCAAGAGTAATCTCATCAAAAATAACGAACCACACACTGAGAAAGATGGTTAACAAGTGATGACATCATCCCGATTTTCATGGGCTGCAACAGTAATGAGACCAGTGAGCATAAAAATGAACATAACTCTACATTTAAGAATCTAATGATTATGAAAATTTGTATGCTTATACTAGACAGTATTCTAAATCCAAGAAACTTTAAAGCATTGCATTTGCATAAGTACACACTGAGAAACAGCTCTGACAAAATGAGTAAAAAAGTCGGGTACCTGACAGAGAAGTGAAAATGAACAAACACTATTGACTTCAAATGAACATAACTGAATATTGAAACACCCAAATCAAATGAAAACTGATGAGCATATAGTAGACTTATATAGCTAACTGTACCAAGTTCAATCACTAAAAATGATGCTTCAAGCTCAGAGAAACCATCTTTGCAATCTGACTGAGAAAACTGAGAGATATGGCAGTGAGTAGTACACTTCACAAGAACATGGAAATATGAACTCAAATGATCATGAAAATGAAAGTATATAAGTTGTACAATACAATGGAATTACTGATACATATGTGTCCCTTGGAATCACACCTTGATATGGCATAAAGCTCAGCTCTTGGAGGTCTTCACATAAGTCTCTCTAACCACGACTAAAACTGCCATCTATTTATAGTTGAGCTTGGGAGGCTAACTTCCCTCAATCACTCTCCAATAAATTAGTGATTGATTTGATTCTCTACCTACCACAAATCACGAATTCGTGGCTCCTCTTTCCCTTTTTGATCAAGTGGACTCAACCACTTAAGATTCTCTCACTTTTACATTACGTAAACTCTTCAAAAGTTACAAGAGGTAGTTCACAAGTGAACTTTACATAGTCTTCATTTTAAGGCTTCTTCTATGACTTTGTGGGACTCAATCCAATACTTAGGCTTGTCATAGACTTTCTCCAACACCCTATGTTCAAAGCTAGTTGGCCTCATTTTGATGCCAACTTACTCAAACTTCCTAGTATTGTCTACAAAATTACGGAGTCCATTTCTTGGCACTTCTCCCAAGATCAATCCCCTTGCAAGAGTTAGGAGGGAATTTCGAAAGATATTAAAAACATTTTCACTTACTATAGAAACTTCACTAGTAAAATAAGAGCCCAAAGAAGAGATAAAATCATTGAGACCTTAAAATACTTTTACTTAGATAAGCCTTCTCAAGCCCTTATTGATCTTCACTATGAGCTTAGATATGAGCAATATCTTGAAGCTAGTATGTCTCTTACCTTGTCAAGAGAATATTGGGCTAGGAACTTGGATAGAGCTATCAAGAGTATGTTTTCTTTGATGAAGAACAAGAAGATTAAAGTCTTCATACCCTTGCTTTCTAAGAAAAATGGTGGGACTGCTATCAACATGGAGGAGAACTTACAAGAGGCCATGTGCTTCTTTACTGATGTTTTCTCTAGTTCTCCTAAGTGGGGGAAGGACATCCAAAGCTGATATTGCCTTAAAGAGGATTAAAATGATCCCACCTAGCGTGGCTTCCAACTTGGACCTTCCCCTCACTACCAGTGAGATTAAGAAAACCATTGGTAAATTGATTAAAAAACCCTCCTATAAGTCTCCTAGGATTTATGGGATTCCTAATGAGTTTTTCTTGGAACTGAAAGACTTCTTGACCCCATATTTGCTCTTGATTTGGAAGGAGGCAACTAGCAAAGGAGCTTTGCCTATCCATATCAACACTAGAATTATTTGACTCATCCATAAAAAAGGAGCTAAAAAAGACCTCAACAGTTGGAGACCCATAATCTACTTGAACATTGTCTATAAAATCTTTCTTGCTACACCTTTTAGGAGACTTAGCCCTATCATGGACATGATCATCCTCCCTAAACAAAAATAAGGGGAGGTTTATCCTAGATGCCATTATCTCTATAGGGGAAGGTTTAAATTATGCTAGTGAAAGGAAGTAAGACTTTTACTTATTCAAAGTTGACTTTGATAAAGTGTATGATAGAATTGAATGGGATTTGATTCAATCTCTCTATGACATAGGAGTTTGAAGAAACTTCATAAAGTATGTGAGTACCTTATTTGGTAATGCCTTCTCTAGGGTTTCTATGAATGGCCAGCATTTTTCCCCCTTCAAACTATGTAGATCCATCAGGTAGGGTTGTCCCCTTGCCCCTTTGCTTTTTTCCATTGCTAGTGATGCCCTTGTGTGGATGTTGAAACATGAGATGGGAAACGACAATATTAAAGGTGTTCTTATTCCCACTATTGACTCCCAACTTTGGCTGTAGATGTTTGCTGATGATATTAATATGTGGATCAATGCTAACTCTAAGTCTATTGCCTCCTTTCTGTATTGTTTGCAAGTATTTTTTCTAGCCAATTGCTCTCAAATTAATAACAACAAAACTAGGTTTAAGTCTTCTAATGTGAAATTTTGTAGGAACAGGTTGTTTTCAAGTTACTTGGGATACCTATGGGATTTAAAGTTACCTTCCAACAAAGATGGGATTGGGTGCTGGATAAATTCAAGAAAAAGGTATTTAAATGGTACAATGTTAATTCTTCTTTGGCTCATAGATCCTTTATTCTCAAGCATTACTTGTTACCTTGCATCATTTATTTTTTGTCTTGTTGAATGCCTTCAAAAAAGTAGCTTGCTCAAATTAGTGTTCTTGCTAGAAGATTCCTTTGGGTAGGTAATGAACATTCCAATAAAATTCCTAAAATGGCTTGCAACACTTGTTGCTTACCCAAACAAGAAGGTGGCTTGGGTATTACTAACCTTGTCAAAATGGTAGATAATCTTTTAGGTAAGTGGATTGTTAGGATTTTGAAATCCAATGATATTTGGGCCTTGTTTTTAAAAAGAAATGTTCATCTTTTTCATAAGAAAGATTATAAGTCTTGGGTGAATAATCATCTATGGGATGTTATTGTGTCTCCTCGGAAATTCTTTCCCATTGGTAGTTTACTATCTTGAAGATTCTCTTTGTCCTAGATGAAGGTCAACAGTTTGTACAATCCCAAAAAGGCTTTTACTTGCAATACTAAGTTTCTTCTTCAAGAGTCCCCTTGGCATGGGTGGTTGGCACTATGGATAACTGTCACCGATCCATAAAAGAGAATAATTGCTTTAAGCATGGAATTAAAAGTTGGGATTGATATCTTCAAGGAGGTGAGCTTATCTTTGATTATCAATGCATAAATCTAATTCCTTTTTATTATGCCTACTTACAAGTGGTCCTCGATCAAAAGAAGATTCTCAAACAAATGATCGATGAGACCAGACCTGCCCATATCAACATCAAAGAGATTTGCTCTTGATATGTGGAAATGCGTCAAAAACATCAAAGGATATGTTACAAAGATTAGCCACAAACTCAATAACAGATGGAATCTCTTTTGTTGTCCTAATCAATGGAGATTTAGTTTAAATCGCTTTGGGCTTTACCTATCTACATAAAGCACACTTTTCTAGAGTGGTTCTTATTGCACAATGGTTTATGTACTGACAACATATCTAAGAAGATTAATGGCATGGATGGAAGATGTACATTTTGTGGCTTAGACGATGATTTACCTCACCTATTTTCATTGTTGGCATGCCAAGAAATTTTGGCATTTTCTTAATCCCATCCTTAAGATCAAAGGCATATCTCAGGGAGGAACAAAAGAAATCCTTATTGTTTGCTATAACAAAATGGACTTGGTGCTCTAGTAGATTTGGAGAAGCCACATAGTATGGTATATGGCTTCGCAAGAATCAAGCTCAATTTAAAAGTGAAAAAATGAATTGTATTATCCCGCTCAAGAAAGTTCTAGCTTCCAATGAACAGAGAAGTCTATTGGCTATAAGAGAATTTCTGGATTGTAATTCTTCCTTGCACACAATTTTCTCTAAATTTCAACCTCATACTTGGAGAGATTTTCTCCTTTATTTTTACTATGTGGATAGATTTTTATGGTCTTCTACATTTACATTAGGGTATAATGCTCCTCGGTGCTCCCTAGTTCAATTACTATAATCACCCTAGTTCTTATTGTAATGTTCCTCTCAATTCTCCTCAGTACCTCTTGGCTTTATAGTTGGTTTTACAACCACATACCTTTTCTATCAAAAGGGTTGGAGATCTCTTTTATTTATAGATCCATAGACCTTCTTCAGGAAGTTGTATTGTATTGATACAACAAGAACCTTCTGTTACCTGATATGCATCGTCTTGGATGCCATTCACCTTGATGAGATGATGACATCAAGACAATAGCATCAAGAGGGACTTGTTGAGAGGAAAAAAATTGGCTTATTGAGACAATAGCATCAAGAGGGACTTGTTATGGCCAAGTTTTGATAGAAATCAACTTATGCACCTACTTCTTGGATACTTACGAGAAAAGAGATGCAAACACGTAAAAATTATTTTACTTTTTATGATATAGCTTAATATTTTTCAAGCATATAATAATGATTTTTTTAATTTTGATAGGTTATTTTGAAGATTGTCTAGTTCCGAGTTGTGTATGAAGGTAGTAATTTTCCATTAAAAAGGGATCGTTGTCGATCATTAACTTGAATCATTTGAATGGGTATCTGACAAGAGGTTCTCCTTAATTCAACTAGAACATAGGTGAATCCAACCACAGAGATGAAAACATGTTCTTCTAAGTTAGAACATGAGGCTTAGGGGTATGCATAAAATTTTATATATAGCTTTATTTTTGAGGATGAAATTTGTAGGAGTTCAGATATCTGATGAAGAAATGGTAAATACGCTGATTAATTCACTTCCTATCTCATATTGGTCTTTTATAACCACTCTTACTCTTACGACAAGAGATATAGAGATTACATTTGAAGAGTTAGAATTCTTGCTACTTCAAGATGAAGATCAATTGAAGGGAATGGAAGAGAATGAAGAGACACTTTTGTCTTCATCAAAGGGTAAAAAGAAGAAGAAGGATAAGAAGGAAAACCAATCCAAGAAGGAAAGTAAGTCCTCTTTACCTTCTACTTCAGATTCTATTTCTACTACAACTAAAGAGAAGTCTTCAAAGAAGAAGGAAGCATTATGTCACTATTGCAAGAAACCTGGACATTTTATAGCAGTTTGTTAGAAAAGGATTGCAGTAAAAAAGAAAAAGGCATCAGATAATGTTGCAAAAGATGATAAAGAAGGGAAATCTCAAGGTTATTCTTATGCCTATATCATCATTGAGGAAGTCTCTTTTGATCAGGCAGCTTTACAAGTTCTTTCAGCAGATCCTTGGATATTTGATTCAAGTGCTACAAAGCATATGACACGATGCAGAGAAGTATATTCTTCTCTTTCCTATTCTTCAGGTAGAAGAACTACTATTGTAGATGGCAATGATTTGGATGTTGTAGGAATAGGCATAGTATCCCCAAATTCAAGAGAAGGTGGTAATTTTTCAGAATTCAGATGTTTTATATGTACCTTATATCTAGAAGAATCTGCTATTTATATTAGGTGATGGTTACAAAGTTGTATTTGAAAGAGATATTTGTAAGATTTTGTCACACAAAGAAGAGAAGTGTATTTTGCAAGGTGAGCACAAAGGAGGGATTTTTATTTTGTCAAAAAATAGTCAAGCATATGCTGTCAAATCTTCGTCACCTTTGGAAGATATGGAGTTATGGCATGAAAGATTTGGACATATTAGCTTGCAACGCTCAAGAGTATCAAAGATAGAGGTATGGTTGAGAGTTTACCCTCATTCAAGCTACGAGATGATTCAAATATATGTGAAGGATATCTTGAAGGTAAAATGCATAAACTACCTTTCAAGAAGCATGGTCATATTACAGCTATGAGGAAATTGCAGATAATACATTCATATGTGAATGGACCTATGAGAGCAGACTCTATTCAAGGTTTTAGGTATTTTGTTTTATATGTTGATGATTTTACGAGATATTCATGGATCTATGGTCTTAAGTTGAAGTCAGAAGTCTTTCCAACGTTCAAGAAATTCATAGCTATGGTTGAAAATGAATGTCAGTGAACTATCCAGATTCTCAGAAGTGATAGAGGTGGAGAATACTTGTCAAATGAGTTTCATACATGTCTCGAAGAAAAAGGTATTACTTGACACCTTACTATTGCTTACACTCCTCAGCAGAATGGTGTTGCAAAAAGAAGGAATAGAGCACTTATCGAAAATGATGCGGAGCATGATGTCATCCAAGAAGCTTTCACCAAAATTCTGGTTTGATGCAGTACATACAACTAATCACATTTTGAATAGGTTTTCTACAAAAGCTTTAAAGGTAATTACCCCTTATGAAGCATATTATGGAAGAAAACCTAATGTGAACTATTTCAGAGTATTTGGATCACTATCTCATGTTCATATTGAGAAAAAGGATCGTGGCAAACAATATGTAAAAGCAAGGAAAGCTATTTTTATTGGATATCCTGTTGAAAGTAAAGGATACAAGTTTTATGTTCCAGAGATGGGTGAAGTTATTCTTTCATGCAATGCATATATTGCTGAAAATAAGATATATGATAAAGGGGCAAAAATTCTAGAGTTCATTGGTGAAAATGACTATGGATTTTTGAGATGGAATTTGGATGTACATGTTCAGCCATATTAGGAGGGAGCTAAACTTCCTAGGATTGAAGAAAGAGGAATTCCACAACCTTCTAAAGAGTTTGTTCCACATGAGACTTTAGTTCCAAAAATGGAAGAAAGTACTAGAGTTCTAGAAAGTCCTAGTACCTCAGAGGGACACATTCCAGAACCAATGGAAACTAAAGAGTCAGAAAGAGTATCACCACTATTTAAGGATACACCTACTTGATTATATCAGACATGATAGTGGTATAAAGACTTTTATAGGAAGAACAAGGAGTCAAACTAGACAACAACAACAAAAAGATCATGTAAGTTTTGCTGAAGACTTTGAGATTCATGATATTTTAGCACTTACAACATGAACCTACATGTGTTAAAGATGCACTTAACATTCCTATTTGGAGAAAAGCTATGCAAGAAGAGATTGATTCTATTCATAAGAATCAAACTTGGCAGCTATGTGAGTTACCAGAGGGAAAGAAAGCTATATGTGTAAAGTGGATCTTCAAAATCAAACGGAAAGCAGATGGTACTATTGACAGGTATAAAGCTAGATTAGTTGTCAAAGGATATGCACAACAGAAAGGTATTGATTATGATGAGACATTGGCTCCTACCTCTAGGATGACAGTTATTAGGTCAATACTTGCTTTAGCAGCATATTTTGGTTGGAATGTATATCAACTTGCCATAAATAGTGCTTTTCTAAATGGGGATTTACATGAAGATATATATATTCAGCAGCCAGAAGGTTTTGAAGAAATAGGTAAAGAACCTTAGTATGTAAGCTTATAAAAGCTTTGTATGGATTAAAACAGGCACCTAGAGCATAGTATAAAAAGATACATACATATCTTTTATCCATTGGTTCCCATAACTCAGATGCAGCTCCAACTCTTTATGTCAAAGTTGAAACAGGTTTGATGATTATAGCAATCATTTATGTGGATGATATTATAGTCACAGGTCCCAGAGATGAAGATTTGTAGATGTTCAAAGAACAATTGAAGCAGACATTTGATGTAAATGATTTAGGAATCTTTCATTATTACCTTCGGATTCAGTTTTTGTTTAAGGATGAGTGTATCTATATGACACAATAGAAGTACATTGAGAAACTATTAGAAAGGTTTCAGATGACTGAAGCTAAACCTATGCAAACACCTATGGATCAGAATGCATCTTTAGAGATAGTAGCAGATAAAGAATCATTTGATGCTACTTTATATTGTCAAGCAGTTGGGCGCTTGATATATCTTTGTAATACACGTCCAGATATACAGTTTGTAGTTTCTCAAGTATCAAGGTTCATGCATAATCCGACAAAGGTACATTGGAAAGCAGTAAATTGGATCTTCAGATATTTGAAGGGAACTTCAAATTATGCTATGGTATTCTCGAAATCTACACATTTATTACTAAAAGGATTTTGAGATTCTGATTGGGTAGGAGACTGCATTTCTTGTTTATGTATTGAATGCCTATTGTCATGCAAGCTTGGTGAGTGAAGGCCACAACCATTTTGAGGCCATGTATGCAAGTTGTGGCTTGATCATAGAAACCTATAAGTTTTCAATAAGCTTCAGATTAGGGACGTTGCGGGTTGGAATGCACTTATGGAAGATTGCACAATGAAATTGCCAAACAATGATTGTTATTATCTGATGTTGTTCTTGGATGTGCATTAGTGGATATGAACTTATGCATGTATATGGTCCCAGGAACTGCCAAAATGAGATGTGATCACATGGAATTCTAGGATTTCAATGAATACAAAGAAAGGGTTGTTGAATGAAGCTATACAGATGTATGCACAAATGTTTTTGGAACTTCTGTTTGGTGGGGACAGGGAAATAAGAAGAGGCTTATCCTTTTGAGGGGCACCGATGTACAGATAAGGGGGGGAAGGACTGGAGATCAAGGGGTTCCGAAAGGTAAAAAGGACTTAGGGGGCCGCACATCGAGTCATCTGCTCTATCGAGGACAAGGGAAATTCTTCGGTACCCAAGTGGGGAGAGTTGAAGAATCGCGGTCTAAAGTTTCTGCACAGAGTAGTTTGGGGGTTCTTCTGGCTAATGATCAGAGGAAGAGAAAAAGAGCGACAGTGATTCATAGTCCATGTGGCGCTTGATTAGCCATTCGATGGGGTTTTGAAGCCAGCGGAACAGACCACACGACAATTTCAGAGGAATTGGAGGGGGATATTGCGCACTCAGCACAGGTGAAAGAAGAGGAGGGGCAGTGTAGAACAAAAAAATAAAGAAAGGAGGCTGGGGGCTGTTGATCTTCAATGGGGGTTTCACTTTTGGGGGCCCTTCGCGAAGGAGAAGAGGTTTTTTTCGCTCTCAGGAAGAAGTTTTCCAAATGGGGGGAAACACGCAACTGTTATCTCTAGGGAGTAATAGAATATCGGGGATCAAGCCTTTTCAAGAGGGAGTCTGCTAGAAAGTTTTGGTATCGAAAGGAGGGAATTTTTCCAGAATCAGAAGGTCAGGGATTATGAGGCATTAGAGCTCAGGACCGATGACACCTGAAAAGAAGAAAAGGGGCGTTGAAGAATGGGATCCATCGAAGGCAAGGAACAGATGTCTTGACTACGTACAAGTCATGCCAATAAAAGGAGAATGAAGACGGGACTGTGAAAACGGCATGAACAATCGGACATGACTTTGGTCCTGTCATTCCACCTGCGTCGTCTGTAGCTGAGGCATTAAGGCTCAGAACCAAGAAGCACCTGAAGAAGGCAAGGACAATAGATTTGTTTTGAAGGCAAAGAAAGGAAAAGGGAACTTTCAGATTTGGCGACCATTAGCCAAAGGAGAAGGAGGAGAAAATTGGTAGGACGAGGAGATCACCTTGCTGATCATCAAAGAAAGAGGGAATTTAGCGAATGTCAAGATGAGGAAATGATATGCAACTCTAGAGTTTTGTGGTAGCGCATATTGTATGCTTTAAGAAATTATAATCTACTCGGATATCGGAGAGCATCAGACGCTTGAGCTCAAGGAATTTTGTTTTTCTGTTGGAGATAATTCTAATTGAATAAGAGAGAGTGCAGCTCCTGATGTTCAACAATTCTCCCACTTCCAACGGGAACTTCACCTTGAACTCCCTAATATTTTGAGTTCTCAGATGCTCATGATTCATAGCTGGAGGATGTCGAAGGACTTGAGGAGATACTGGAAACGAAGTAGTATACTTTCTGAGAAAACAACAGTTATGAATCTGGTGGCTTATGTTTTAACAGAGGAACATTCAATGAACATAGCTTATCTATCATATATGGACCGCATTTCAAGCTAATTACAATAGTTCTAGTGGAATCAGAGGAGTGTCATGCAGAGGAAAATGGGATGCTGAATCAAGGCTATGGGAATATACAAAAAGGGATCGCTAAAAGACAGAGAAATGAATTTACTTTTTGATAGCCAGAAAGTAGCAAGAGATCTGATTTACCTTTCCGTATGTTTTACCTCGGAGAAGTGAGTCAAGGGAGTAAAGTCAATGGATGGACAACAAAAAAGATATATGTGTCAGTGAGTGAGGGAGAAGAAATCTTGAAAAAGATAGAAGTAGAGCAAGTACTAAAATGCTCTTGGTAGATCATGATTTTGAAGAGATTGTACAACTGTCAGGGGGTTAGCATTCTTGTAACATCATCATCATCGTGTATGGGTGAAAATGATATTAACTTTGAAAAGAAGTTGGACGCAGAGGGAGTGTTCATGCTGGTTGAATTTGCGTATGTGCACTTGAAGAATGCTGACAGATATTGATGCAGTTCCTGAAGGTTTTGTAAGTCGTTTAATGGTTTATACAAACATTTCTCATCTGTGAGTTCACACAAACTTTTGAATTACTCTGTGTGTGTAAAATTTAGTCCAGAGAGAGAGATGAAGTTTTCAGGTAGTAATGACTGAAAATAAAAGAAAATTGCACCTCGTGATACTCAAGATCGTAAAGACTCGAGAAGTTGAACGTTATCTTTAGAGCGCACGAGTAAGTGCTATCAAGAAAAATGTTGGTTTTGTTAGTACCCTCCAGGTATAAGCTACCTGTTGAGAAATTTATTTTGTTGAAGCTCACTCGCATCCAGTAATATTACTTCCTGTTATGGATGTTCTGTCCTGTAAAGCCGCTTGGCATTATGTGCATAAAAAGAGAGAGTGAAGTGGTTAGAAGGGATCATTGGGGTTGGACACTTAGTTGTGCATGTATTTTTTCCCTCTCCTCCAAGGTGACATTGGCATGAAAAAGTGGACTTAGGGAGACCAAGAGCTGACCTAGCATTAGGAAGGCTGGGCAAAATATCGTCAAGTATACGCACTTTCCCTTGGACTAAGAGGCTTATCATTTTGGTGCGTTTGCCGGGAAGCATATGAACTAGTGCATAGACATAGGAAGAATCCATTGTGAGATAATTGCGGGCTCTAAGTAATCCAAGTGGACCGATTGTGAGGGGTTTGAGCAAAATAAAAGCTTCCACAATCATTTTTTCCTTGGACTAAGAGATCAAACATTTTGGTGCGTTTGCCGGCAAGCATATGAACTAGTGCATAGACATAGGAAGAATCCATTGTGAGATAATTGCGGGCTCTAAGTAATCCAAGTGGATTGCGAGGGGTTTGAGCAAAATAAGGGCTTTCACAATCATCTTTTCCTTGGGCTTAGGAACCCAACATTTTGGTGCGTTTGCCGGGAAGCATATGAACTAGTGCATAGACATAGGAAGAATCCATCGTGAGATAATTGCGGACTCTAAGTAATCCAAGTGGACCGATTGCGAGGGGTTTGAGCAAAATAAAAGCTTCTACAATCATTTTTTCCTTGGACTAAGAGATCAAACATTTTGGTGCGTCTGCCGGGAAGCATATGAACTAGTGCATAGACATAGGAAGAATCCATTGTGAGATAATTGCGGGCTCTAAGTAATCCAAGTGGACCGATTGCGAGGGGTTTGAGCAAAATAAGGGCTTTCACAATCATCTTTTCCTTGGGCTTAGGAACCCAACATTTTGGTGCGTCTGCCGGGAATTGGCTTAGCACATCTCATAGAGAGTGCTACGAGTTCGCTTGGTGCCCCAATCGTGTGGCACAGCCAAGTCGATCCCAAATCTGCTTTGATCTTCATTAAAGAAATGGCCCAACAAAAGCCAGCATGTGGTTTGGAGAATGCCAACATGAGGCAACCGAATTTTGGACAAAATAGGAGATGGATAGATTCTCATCCGACCATGAGACATCATGTGAACCGAGGGTGGCGATTTGGCCCGATATCAAATTATGTGAGATGCTGGTGTTGCGAGCAGATTAGGCATATAGCCAAATATTGCCCTCGTGTATGCTCCCGGTTGGATTTTGTCCCCACATGTGCTGACTGTGGGAAAAAGAGACTATGCGAGCACGTGTGTGGCTCAAAAGAGATGACTGGCGTAAAGGTCACAATGAATCAATCTGATAGGTGTTTATCCTCCTTGTATGTGGAAGTTGACAAGGGTGGAGTTACTTCGTCGACGGAGACTGCGAGAGCAAGTGAAAGCAAGGACACTGGATCTCATGATCGAGACTTGGTAGAACTTGTGAAGAGCTTGGAATGTCAAGTCAATTGGTTGCATGTGGAGCGAGATAACGAGAGGATCAAAATAGAGAAATTAGAGGAAAATCAAGTGAAAATGGCCGAGGTCCTAGGAACTTGGGAAAAGCAAGTACGAATGTTGAAAAATGAAAACAAGGAGTGGAAAAGAGTAAACAAAAGCTGGAGGCAAGATCTTGTGAAGCCCGAGAGTGAAAACGTGGTCTGGGACTTGAGATCCGGCTTGATGGTAGCCGACTGCTTTGGAGTTGCGATCGAAGAAGAGCTCTCAAGAGACGAGGATGACCTAATGAGGAGAGTCGAAGGAATGGAGCATGAAATCGAGAAGGTACAAAGCATAATCCGTCGATACAGTGATCAAGCGGGTAAGGCATGTGACGAGTTCCACCTGGAGTTAGAAAGAATGAAAAGTGCCCAAGCGGAGAGTGATGAGAAAGTGAGACGGGTAGAGAAAGAGAATGCAAGGCTGAGTAGCAAGCTCGGTAGGTGGATGAATCGCAAAGATGACGAGATGCGAGGACAAGTGGAGGACCCGAGAACGGGGAAAATGGAGGAAGAGCTTAAAGCGGTGTTGGATAGGTTGGATGCGTTCGGAGCAGAGTTAGAAAGGATGAAGAATGAATTATCAAAGAAGGTAGATGATCTGGATGTAGAAAATATGAATAGGATTTGGGAGGAAAGATCGATTAGAGAGGAAGTTGAGAAGTTGACTCTTCGAGTTGAGAAGAGGGAGGATATTCCCCTCAGATCTAAAAAAGGGATGAGAGAGGATAAAGAGATGGAGCAAATATGGAATCGGTTCCGAGGCATCGATTGTGACCTGTTCCAATATCAGAGTGATATTGAGCACAACAAACAAGGATTAAGGGACTTAGCGGCGAGGCTTGAGGCACTAAGAGGTATAACAGCTAATGGTAGTTTTCAAGGTCATCTATCAGGTCAGGTGGAATCTTTGCGAGGCAGAGGTTGGAGATGAAAAAATAGACAAGGAGATGGATGTCGGTGAGGACGGCTTGAGTCTAACTAGGGTTTGTTTTGTGGATTGCGAGTCTGAGATGTGAGGACGGGCGGACCAAGTCTGTTGTATGCTTAGGACTGAAGTGGCATTTTTTGGGGTTTTTAGGTCGACAAGGTAGTTAGTACGTGCGGGTTTTGCGAGGACGGGTTGACCATGGCATTAGTGGCTGGATTTTGGCTTGAGTGGTAGCAAAGAGGAGATATGTCTCATCGGGATGTCCACGGGGAGTTTATGTGTGTGTGTTGTGATCGGGATGGTTGGAAAAAGGGCCTTTCTTTTGTCTCCTAATTCTCGAGATGCAGGAATTAAAAAAAAAATGAATGAAAAAACTATATGTTTGTGTATGTGTGCATGTGGCTACGCGCCTATGTGGGCCGATAGGTGGGTGGACCCACTTTGGCCGGGTGGTCAAAGCCACGAACCGACGTCGGTTTCGCATAGGGCTAGCCGTCGGTGTGTCGCACGCTGCGTTGGGTTGGTAGATGGGTGGAACAAACTTGATCGGGTGGTCGAGTCCACGAGTCGCATCCAGCTTCGGCGTAGGCCGGCAAGTGTGAGTAAATATGTGAAAAAAATGATGAAAAAAGAGAGAAAAAATGTGGAAAAAAATGAATGAGAAGAATTCCTCGCTCGAGCGGGGACATAAGAGAGGCGAGAGAGCATGATGCTCAGATGGGAATATGTGTCTGTGTTGTGGGGATTTGGGTTATGTGTGGGCTCCCGATGAAACATGTCAAATTGAAGCTTAAGCTCGGCTAGGGTTTTGGTTGCGATGTGTCTATGGAAAGCTTGGACTTGAGGAATCCAATTGTGCTAGTTGCATTGTTTGTCTGCAAACCTTCCGGAAGTGTTCAGTTTGGCTCTTAGGTGGTGCAATGACTTGTGAAGTTCGGAATCGCATCGACGATGAGTGATCTTGTTAGAGTGAGCTCGTGTTAGGCTTGAGTGGTCTTTGCCGCATGTCCATCGATTCAAGAGGTGGTGGTGACCTAGCATAGGATCTAGTCGATGAGCAAGCAAAAAACGAGAGATAGATAGGAAGGCAATTGGGAATAGGAAACCCTAGGTCAAAGAGGCATGAAAAATAGACGAGAGGACTTGATGAGAAACGGAAGAAGAATTGGGGAGGTGGCAGTATAAGCGGGTAGGGCATCAAAAAAAAAAAAAAGAATTTAAGGATGGTACTTGCTTACATATATAAGCTGTGTGTGGAAAGTGTGTTGAGCATGCATGTTGAATAAAGATGTGTGACGTGTTGAATGAGTAGTCAAGAAGAGTGACGAGAGCGAATGTGGACATGTCTTCTGCTTGCATGTATGTATGTTGTGTGTGACGAGAATGCATGTGTGATGCGGGATCGTGATGTGTGTGTTGAGTATATATGTGTGATATGGATGATTGATATGGATGTTTCTCATTTTGGTAGTAGATGTGGTGTTTGATGAAAAATGATCTAATATGTTTGATGAGTTTGTAGACAGGTAGACATGGCGGTGAAGATGCGAGAAGATGGACAAAGATGGTAAGTGAAATGATTGGATTTTGGTACTGACCAACGATTGTATGAGGGTGATTGCAGGTGCTACATTGAGGAAGAAGAGAATAGGCATGCAAGGTAAAGATTTGTATTTGATTGAGTGATGAGCACATGTTGGATGATTTCAGCGCAGGAACAATTTGGCTCGTCGAGGACGACTTCGCGAGCAGAAGAGGGGAGTATGTTAGCTCAAAAAATGGTTGGTTTTATGCACTAATGTGGTTCTATTTGGCCAGGGAAATATGTTTGATTGCAGGTACTTGAAGAGTTAATCAATTGGATGAAAGGTATTTGCAAACTACATGGCTACATCTTGTTCAGAGGGGAATGCCCTTGGTGTTTGGAGTTCCGATTATGGAAAATAGGAGCATGTTTAGGATGCAATCATTTGTGTTGAGCAGATGCAGTTTGGGGGAAAGCCCATTCAGATTCTTGCATTTCTTGTTTATGTATTGAATGCCTATTGTCATGCAAGCTTGGTGAGTGAAGGCCACAACCATTTTGAGGCCATGTATGCAAGTTGTGGCTTGATCATAGAAACCTATAAGTTTTCAATAAGCTTCAGATTAGGGACGTTGCGGGTTGGAATGCACTTATGGAAGATTGCACAATGAAATTGCCAAACAATGATTGTTATTATCTGATGTTGTTCTTGGATGTGCATTAATGGATATGAACTTATGCATGTATATGGTCCCAGGAACTGCCAAAATGAGATGTGATCACATGGAATTCCACGATTTCAATGAATACAAAGAAAGGGTTGTTGAATGAAGCTATACAGATGTATGCAGAAATGTTTTTGGAACTTCTGTTTGGTGGGGACAGGGAAATAAGAAGAGGCTTATCCTTTTGAGGGGCGCCGATGTACAAATAAGGGGGGAAGGACTGGAGATCGAGGGGTTCCGGAAGGTAAAAAGGACTTAGGGGGCCGCACATCGCGTCATCTGCTCTATCGAGGACAAGGGAAATTCTCCGGTACCCAAGTGGGGAGAGTTGAAGAATCGCGGTCTAAAGTTTCTGCACAGAGTAGTTTGGGGGTTCTTCTGGCTAATGATCAGAGGAAGAGAAAAAGAGCGATAGTGATTCATAGTCCATGTGGCGCTTGATTAGCCATTGGATGGGGTTTTGAAGCCAACGGAACAGACCACACGACAATTTCAGAGGAATTGGAGGGGGATATTGCGCACTCAGCACAGGTGAAAGAAGAGGAGGGGCAGTGTAGAACAAAAAAATAAAGAAAGGAGGCTGGGGGCTGTTGATCTTCAATGGGGGTTTCACTTTTGGGGGCCCTTCGTGAAGGAGAAGAGGTTTTTTCGCTCTCAGGAAGAAGTTTTCCAAATGGGGGGAAACACGCAACTGTTATCTCTAGGGAGTAATAGAATATCGGGGATCAGGCCTTTTCAAGAGGGAGTCTGCTAGAAAGTTTTGGTATCGAAAGGAGGGAATTTTTCCAGAATCAGAAGGTCAGGGATTATGAGGCATTAAAGCTCAGGACCGATGACACCTGAAAAGAAGAAAAGGGGCGTTGAAGAATGGGATCCATCGAAGGCAAGGAACAGATGTCTTGACTACGTACAAGTCATGCCAATAAAAGGAGAATGAAGACGGGACTGTGAAAACGGCATGAACAATCGGACATGACTTTGGTCCTGTCATTCCACCTGCGTCGTCTGTAGCTGAGGCATTAAGGCTCAGAACCAAGGAGCACCTGAAGAAGGCAAGGACAACAGATTTGTTTTGAAGGCAAAGAAAGGAAAAGGGAACTTTCAGATTTGGCGACCATTAGCCAAAGGAGAAGGAGGAGAAAATTGGTAGGACGAGGAGATCACCTTGCTGATCATCAAAGAAAGAGGGAATTTAGCGAATGTCAAGATGAGGAAATGATATGCAACTCTAGAGTTTTGTGGTAGCGCATATTGTATGCTTTAAGAAATTATAATCTACTCGGATATCGGAGAGCATCAGACGCTTGAGCTCAAGGAATTTTGTTTTTCTATTGGAGATAATTCTAATTGAATAAGAGAGAGTGCAGCTCCTGATGTTCAACAATTCTTCCACTTCCAACGGGAACTTCACCTTGAACTCCCTAATATTTTGAGTTCTCAGATGCTCATGATTCATAGCTGGAGGATGTCGAAGGACTTGAGGAGATACTGGAAACGAAGTAGTATACTTTCTGAGAAAACAACAGTTATGAATCTTGGGGCTTATGTTTTAACAGAGGAACATTCAATGAACATAGCTTATCTATCATATATGGACCGCATTTCAAGCTAATTACAATAGTTCTAGTGGAATCAGAGGAGTGTCATGCAGAGGAAAATGGGACGCTGAATCAAGGCTATGGGAATATACAAAAAGGGATCGCTAAAAGACAGAGAAATGAATTTACTTTTTGATAGCCAGAAAGTAGCAAGAGATCTGATTTACCTTTCCGTATGTTTTACCTCGGAGAAGTGAGTCAAGGGAGTAAAGTCAATGGATGGACAACAAAGAAGATATATGTGTCAGTGAGTGAGGGAGAAGAAATCTTGAAAAAAATAGCAGTAGAGCAAGTACTAAAATGCTCTTGGTAGATCATGATTTTGAAGAGATTGTACAACTGTCAGGGGGTTAGCATTCTTGTAACATCATCATCATCGTGTATGGGTGAAAATGATATTAACTTTGAAAAGAAGTTGGACGCAGAGGGAGTGTTCATGCTGGTTGAATTTGCATATGTGCACTTGAAGAATGCTGACAGATATTGATGTAGTTCCTGAAGGTTTTGTAAGTCGTTTAATGGTTTATACAAACATTTCTCATCTGTGAGTTCACACAAACTTTTGAATTACTCTGTGCGTGTAAAATTTAGTCCAGAGAGAGAGATGAAGTTTTCAGGTAGTAATGACTGAAAATAAAAGAGAATTGCACCTCGTGATACTCAAGATCGTAAAGACTCGAGAAGTTGAACGTTATCTTTAGAGCGCACGAGTAAGTGCTATCAAGAAAAATGTTGGTTTTGTTAGTACCCTCCAGGTATAAGCTACCTGTTGAGAAATTTATTTTGTTGAAGCTCACTCGCATCCAGTAATATTACTTCCTGTTATGGATGTTCTGTCCTGTAAAGCCGCTTGGCATTATGTGCATAAAAAGAGAGAGTGAAGTGGTTAGAAGGGATCATTGGGGTTGGACACTTAGTTGTGCATGTATTTTTTCCCTCTCCTCCAAGGTGACATTGGCATGAAAAAGTGGACTTAGGAAGACCAAGAGCTGACCTAGCATTAGGAAGGCTGGGCAAAATATCGTCAAGTATACGCACTTTCCCTTGGACTAAGAGGCTTATCATTTTGGTGCGTTTGCCGGGAAGCATATGAACTAGTGCATAGACATAGGAAGAATCCATTGTGAGATAATTGCGGGCTCTAAGTAATCCAAGTGGACCGATTGCGAGGGGTTTGAGCAAAATAAAAGCTTCCACAATCATTTTTTCCTTGGACTAAGAGATCAAACATTTTGGTGCGTCTGTTGGGAAGCATATGAACTAGTGCATAGACATAGGAAGAATCCATTGTGAGATAATTGCGGGCTCTAAGTAATCCAAGTGGACCGATTGCAAGGGGTTTGAGCAAAATAAGGGCTTTCACAATCATCTTTTCCTTGGACTTAGGAACCCAACATTTTGGTGTGTTTGCCGGGAAGCATATGAACTAGTGCATAGACATAGGAAGAATCCATTGTGAGATAATTGCGGGCTCTAAGTAATCCAAGTGGACCGATTGCGAGGGGTTTGAGCAAAATAAAAGCTTCCACAATCATTTTTTCCTTGGACTAAGAGATCAAACATTTTGGTGCGTCTGTCAGGAAGCATATGAACTAGTGCATAGACATAGGAAGAATCCATTGTGAGATAATTGCGGGCTCTAAGTAATCCAAGTGGACCGATTGCGAGGGGTTTGAGCAAAATAAGGGCTTTCACAATCATCTTTTCCTTGGGCTTAGGAACCCAACAGAGGCCTATACCAATATGACATTGAAGGAGGGATTGTTGGAAATCAATGTACATATGGTCCATCTCCAGCAATCCAACTTAGGACTTAGCCATTTTTTTGTACATTTTGAGTAAAACTTTTTTAGGTTAGATAGATAGAGTTTCATGAGAGCTATCTAGTGATATGCATCATTCTATCATCAGAAGTTACAATAAGGAGAAAACTCAAACCCTAATATCTGCCCTAAAATGATAGTATGCATATTTCTGAGATTCTTGATGTACAAAACATAAAAAGCTAGGTTAGATTAGTAGTAGATGGCAAAAGCTAAAACATTAGCAACAGGTTTCTAAAAAATCAACGATAGCAATTTAAAATTGCTTGAAAAGCAAAAACAACGAAAGACTTTTAAAAAATTGTGATAAAGCTTAGCGATAGCTTTTTTGAAGTACAATCGCAGGTTTTCTTTTATGGAGGCCAAAACTATATAAACAAGGTGTGGGCAACACTTTTGGAAATCAAGGAGGAGTCACTTCTTGAGTTGATGCTGCCATAGTGTCAATTTTGGAGTTCTGAAGCTTTGGAGGTTAAGGAGAGGTGAAGAAGAGACTATTCTCTTGGAGCAAGGAGTCTTCTACAAGTTTGGAGCAGCTATCTTTTGTAATTGAATCCTATATTTTGTTTTAGGGTTTTTGAACCCTAATTTCAGAATTAGGGTTTGCTGATTTTCAGATTTGTTGCACTATCTTGAGAGGTTAGGTTCACTCCATTGCTCATATGCTCCACACACACTCAGATTATAACAACATAATCTGAATTCTGTACATCATCATCTTCTTGTCTATTCTTCCATCTAGTGAGTGCACCATCATATGGTTGAGTAGTACTCCCATTTTGTAATTCGGCCATCTACATTAGTGAGTAAGCAATTTGCTTACGTTACATATTCTTGTCTCAAGTTTCTTTCTATTTTCAGTTATCATCTTGTATAATTAAATGTGTATGCTCAAAGGTTGTTAATATTGGAAGATCCTTGGGCCCCAAATTCCAACAGAATATTAGCATTATTAGTAAGAGAATGATCATCATCATCATCAAGTAAAAATTCTTGTACATTAAGTATAATTTTATTTTGTATGTGATTTAAAAATAAAATAATTACATTAATTTATGGAATCAATACATACCTAAATATTATAACGTCAATTGTGTAGTGGCATATGCTCAAAAATACCATAATCTACTTCATGTTCAATACATTTTGATCATGGACTTTGATACATGCCATAGCAAAGATTACACCAGCATGTAATATGAACTTGATGGTCAAAATCATCATAATTCCTATCAGACGATACATGGGAAGTCATTGCATGGATAGGGGGTGGTGGAGAACCCTCTCATTGATCAAAATTTGATTATATTATAATAATAAAAAAACATATATCAGTCATGTATGTATCTATCAAATATTAGAATTAAAAGTTTGATATACTTACAGTAATTAGTCCTTTCATAGTTAGAAGATGGTGGTGAAGTTTTCTTTGATTGATCAAAATTTGATTGTGTAGCACAAAGAAAGGTACTAGATATTAATAATCTGATTATTCACATACATGCACATGGACATTTACACATTTACACTTACATACATATTCACATATACAAAGACATTATGACATATAAATACATATACACATTCACACATACATTTAAACATGCACACATACATATCCATATGCATGTCTACAACATAAAAGTTTTCTTGTATTCTGATCCAATTGGTTTTTTTTTTCATGTATGTGTGTGTGTATATGTGTGTGTATGTGTTTTTATGTGTGTGTATTTATGTGCATGTGTGTGCATGTGTTTATGTATGCTTGTATATGTGTGTGTATATGCATGTATTTGTATATGTGTGTGTATATGCATGTATTTGTATATGTGTGTGTATGTATATGTGTGTGTATGTGTATGTGTATGTGTATGTCTATGTGTATGTGTATGTGTATGTGTGTGTATGTATGTGTCTGTGTATGTGTATGCATTTGTATGTTTGTGCATGTGTGTGTATGTATGTGTGTGTATGTGTATGCATCTATGTGTATGTGTGTATATATGTGTATGTGTATGTTTGTGTGTTATGTATGTGTGTGTATGAGTGTTTATGTGTGTTTATGCATATGTGTGTGTATGTGTTTATGTATCTATGTATATGTAGTTGTGTGTGTGTGTGTGTGTATATATATATATATATATATATATATATATATATATATATATATATATATATATATATATATATATATATATATATATATATATATGTATGTGTGTGTGTGTGTATGTATATGTGTGTGTATGTGTATGTATGTATATGTGTGTATGTGTATGTATGTGTACCTATATGTATGTATATGCATGTGTAAGTGTATGTGTGTATGTGTATGTGTGTATGTATATGTGTGTGTATGTGTATGTGTGTGGATGTGTATATGTGTGTATGTCTATGTATGTTTATGTATGTGTACATGTATGTATGTGTAAGTGTATGTGTGTGTATGTGTGTGTATTTGTATGTATGTGATATGTATGCATATGTATGTATGTGTAAGTGTATGTATGTATGTGTAGGTGTATCTATGTGTGTATACGTATGTATGTATTTATGTATGTATGTATGTATGTATGTATGTATGTATGTATGTATGTATGTATGTGCGTATGTGCGTATATATATGTATATGTGTATGCATGTTTATAACTCAAAGTTCTTTTGTCTCTTGATTCTTTTTTTTGTTTGAAATTAAAAAAATAGGAGACATTTTATGATAGAAATAAATAAGAGAAGAGTTGAAATACCACTTGAAACATAGCAATATTTTTGCAAACAACTATGCCTACAAGAATCATTTCCTCAATAAGAGGTGTGTAAAATAGTTTATATTATTGTCAGTTATAATTATCATATGTTTAATTATTTTACATTTAATTTATGTACTTTTGTTTAATTGAATAAATGTAGGCTGATGCAAAAAAGAGAGTTGAATAGCTCATACATCACACTTAGGCCAAATGGGCCATCATGGTTTTGTTGCTACATTGGTAAGTATATGTATTATTGAAACTATATTTTTTATTATATATATTCACACACACACACACACACACACACATATATATATATATATATATATATATATATATATATATATATATATATATATATATATATATATATATATATATATATATATATATATATATATATATATATATATATATATATATATATACACACACACACATATATATATATATATATATATATATATATATATATATATATATATATATATATATTCTCATATTAGTTATGTTTACAATTGTGTATATGGTGTGAGTCCATAATTTTAATAACTTGATAGTGTTTATTAAATTAATTTATTTTATTGAAGTGAGTCATATGACTAAAGTTACTAATGATTTTTATTATAGTTGATATTTAGCATGTATATGTGTGTATGTGCATGTGAATGTGTATATGAGTATGTTAAATCATGAAAACAAAACAATTTAAATGATATACATACAATGAAAATTATACTTACAATAATTAGCCTTCTTTAATAATCTGCAATAGAGAGAGAGAGAGAAATCTAAAGAGGGAGAGAGAGATAGATAGAATGAGAAATCAAGAGAGAGAGAGAGAGAGATATCGAAAGAGAGAGAGAAAGAGGGAGAGAGAGAGAGAGATAGAGAGAAGAAGGGTGAGAGAGAGAGTGTGTGTGTTGTATTTTATGGAATCATGGAAGGTTAAATGGATTTTTAATGTTTTAAATGTCGAGAAGGTTTTAATGTGGTTGTGTTTGATCTAGCAGGTGAAGAAGCATGAGGGCGTGGATACAAGTGGATGTGCATAAATAAATAAATTCAAAGACTAAATCGAAGACTTCTAGATAGTTATATTTAGGTTTATCTTGTTGAAAAAGTAGTTTTTCGCTTTAGAAAGCGACGCCTTTTGTAAATAAAGTAGTTTTTCTTAAAAGACACTTCTAAAAGTGACCGCCCTCATGTAACTTCTATTTTCAGGACGTAATAGAAATAAACCTATAAATATGTGTACTCTGAGAGACTCGTCCATCAGAGTACACGGGGAGGGGGGGGGAAGATTGCACCCAATATCGTGTCGATTGTTTCTTTGTTTCTGATTCATGTCTCATCTTCTTTCTACCTTTGTGTGTGCCTGCGCTGAAGGAACTGATAACAGTGGTATCAGAGCCTCGCACGTATCACTTTGGAGGGGTTTGTTTGTGTTTATTTCCGCAATTGATTCTTGTTTGCATTCTCTGTTCCTGATCCGAATCTGAATCTGAATCTGTATCCACATCTGTGTCTGCTTCCGCTTCCGCTTCTGCTTCTGCTTCTGTCTCTATTTCTGTTTCTGTTCTAGTTCCAGAACTAGAACCTACGTTTACACCTACGTTTACACCTACACTTACTTCTTCGCTTACTCCTGCTTACGCTTCTGCTTCTGCTTCTGTCTTTGTTTCTGTTTCTGTTCCAATTCCAGAACCAGAACCTACGTTTACACCTACGTTTACACCTATGTTTACACCTATGTTTACACCTACGTTTACACCTACGCTTACTCCTTGGCTTAGGCAGAAACTTAGGCAATACATTGGCGACATTGGCACCCAAGGCTCCCTTGGCGACCGTTGGCTACACACGAGGCAATTTTAATTTTGAGTGGCAATAGAGAGTTTTAGATTCCCTAAGGTAGGAAGATTTGAACCCACAACCTCCTACTTACAAGGAAAGTACTTTAACCACTACTCCATCTCTTTGAGTTATCACTCTATCTCCCTTTTTTCATATTTACATCAACTTTCACCTCCCTCTTCCTTTTACAATTCCAGATGATCTCACACATGTGGAAGTGCCTGTCGATTTCCTAGAGGAGTGCATCAAAGAATAGGGCATAATTTACAATATATAACTTGGATTTTAGCATATAATATATCATTAGAAAGTTCTCGGAATGAGATTTTTAGCTAACCTATTAGATTCAGGATCCAACATAGTTTGAAAGAGGGGTTTTTTTCTCTAGATATGGACCCTACAACAATGGAGGATTTTGGCAATTCACCTTTACCTAGGGTCTCACTCGAGCAACAATTAGAGATTATGTGACAAGAACTTCAAGCAACTCAACAAGCTGTACAAGAAGACGATGCTATGCTCCAGCAAGTACAAAGTGATGATCGTAGCTTAATCAGAGTGGTGAAAGTGATTATCACTGCACAAGAAGGTGCAAGTTCCAAGATAGGTACTAAGAACTTCCAATTCTCCAGATTCGATGGACGAAAGGATGGCCAATTTGTCTTGTCATGGCTCTCTCAATTTGATGATTTCTACTCCGATGACTCATATTCAAAAAATGAGAAAGTCAAGTTTGCTACAAATTATTTGGTAGGAAGAGCTCAATGGCGGAATGTTTAATGGAACAGTGCCAACCGTCCTACCACATGGGACGCATTTCAGGAAAAAATTAAGGAGTGTTTCCTTCCTTCCCAGTTCCATCTACATGTGTGGTGTGCATGTACAACTTTTGGATGGAGAGAAGGAGATAATGTATCCATTTATACTAAACGTTTTTGGCAATGTCTTTTATTACTTCGTTCGCTTGAGCAAGTTCCTGAAGCAATTTTGTAACGAAAATATGAAGATGGCTTGGAGATGGGAATCCAAGCAAAGCTCCATACCCTCCGATCTACAACCTTGTATGAAGCTATCTCTTTCGTGCATGATGTTGAAAAGGAGTGCCAATCTATCACCAAAACACTTCGCTTACAACAAATTCGTCAACATCAACCACCCGTCAAAGCCAATTTTCCTTTGAAGCGTCCTTTTACTACATTCGCTTCACCTACTTTCCAACACCCTCCTCAATCCCATTTAGTACCATCCAACAAATCAACCCTTGGCCAGCTTCACAAACCTACCACTCTTCAAAATGTGATGATGAATGCTCAACAAAAGGACCCCTTATAACTTGTTGGAATTGTGGAAAGATTGGTCATACCAAAGCTGCCTGTAGGATGAGACCTGCTAATAGGAAACCCATTGAAGCTCAAGTACACAACATGGAGGTTGTTCCTGCTGACACTGAACCTAACTAGTCTGAAGAAGTATTAGAGCAAGAACTAAGTACCCTGGGTAACGGAATTTCTAACCATTCTCTACTCTACATGCATGGCACCATTAATGGTGTAGTAGTAAATGTTTTACACGACGATGGTAGCTCACATGATTTTCTTTCTCATAAGCTAATAAAAACTCTTAACCTTACTACTCATCCTTCTATGTATAAGGTTAAGGCTGTGTTTATAGGGAATAGGTATAATGTTACGAATGAGGTGCATAATGTTCAAATTTGTATAGGCTCATATGTAGATGAACGTTCATTTTTAATTGCTCCGTTGTAGTCATATGATGTTATACTTCGCATGCCATTTTGACATAATTACAACCCCTGCATTGATTATGATACACACATGATTACTTTCAAATTTCGAAATAAAGATGTTTCACTGTCTGCGATGCATGATTCCCATTCATTAGTCATATGCAAGTCAAATGAGCTTTTAGGAAAGGTTATAACTCATGTATTGTCTTTGTGAATAATATAACTGATTATACACATACACTTCCAAGTGCACATAAGTCATTTATGGACTCGTATAAGGATTGTTTTATGGGTGATTTTCCTTCTGCAATACCACCTTCTAGGGGATCTCTTGACCATAGGATTGATTTAATTCCTGGTAGCTCTCCTCCTCATAAAGCACCTTATAGGCATGGACCTTTACACCAAAATGAAATAGCTAGACAAGTTAAATATTTACTCAACAAAGGACTAATACGGTCTAGCTCTTCCCCTTTTGGAGCTCCTGTTCTTTTAGTTGAAAAGAAGAACAAGACGTATAGAATGTGCATTGATTATAGAGCACTTAATAAAATTACCATTAAGAATAGGTATCCTATCCGTAGGATAGATGACTTGCTACATAAACTTCGTGGAGCTTGTGTCTTTAGTAAAATCGACCTCAAATCTGGGTATCATTAGATAAGAATGACATCGCATGACATTTATAAAACTGCTTTTAGAACTCAACACGACCATTTCGAATTCATGGTGATGCCTTTTGGACTTACCAATGCACCTCCCACCTTTGCACGTATGATGAGTAATATTTTCCTTGAATACCAAGACTTCGTTCTTGTCTTCTTTGAGGATATACTTATTTATAGTAGGAATGACAGTCAACATGAAACTCATTTAGCAATAGTCTTTGATTTGTTACATAAAAATAAACTTTATGCTAAATCTGAAAAGAGTTGTTTCTTCCAAAATGAGATAGGATATCTTGGACATATCATCTCTAGTCAAGGTGTTCATGTAGATCCCAAGAAGATTAAAGTAATTGAAGAATGGCCTAAACCTCAATCAATCAATGATGTCCGTTCGTTTTTAGGGTTAGCTAGCTTTTATCGAAAGTTTGTAAAGGGATTTTCTTATATAGCCCTTCCCCTTACTTTATTATTGAAGAAAAATCTAAAATTTGTATGGGGGTTAGCCAAACAACAATCTTTTGATAAACTTAAGTATGCACTTTCCCATGCGCATGTTCTGCAATTACCTGATTTTTCACAACCATTTCACGTAGTTACAGATGCTATTGGTTCTGGTATAGGTGCTGTTTTAATGCAAAACGATCATCCTCTTGCATTTGAAAGTAGGAAACTCAAACCTTCTGAACGCAATTATAGTACATATGATAAGGAACTGTTAGCTGTTGTGCATGCATTGAAAATTTGGAAACATTACCTTACGGGTTCGGAAGTTCTAATTACAATGGACCAACAAGCTATTAAGCATTTATTACATCAACCATTGATTTTCGATAGACATCTTAAATGGGCTTCATTTCTGCAAAACTTTCAACCTTTGGTTCAATATCAACTAAGAAAAGCTAACGTTGTAGCTGATGCATTAAGTCATCTCCCATCCCCACAAGCAACTAGTGTTTCAATTAATAATATCTCTGCTATTCAGATTCATTCATTTCATGATATGATTTCCACTTATGCATGTGACCTATATTTTTCACAAGCATTGATTGCTTTCAATAATTCCACATCACATCATGAGGATCATTACACATTTCATAATGGATTCTTGTATTTCCAACACAAGTTATGCATTACACAAGTATTCAAAGATTTTGTTATGAAAGAGATGCATGAACCACCATATATGGGACATAGGGGCATACAAAGTACTATTTCTGCATGTAAAGGTTTCTTCCTTTGGCCTAATATGGAAAAAGTTGTTGCATAGTATGTTTCTCACTGCATTGTTTGTCAGCATGTAAAATGACATCATGGTAAACCATTTGGATTATTAATGCCTCTTCCTATACCTGATGGACCATGGGAACAGATTTCTGTGGATTTCGTTACTGGTCTTCCGACAACTGCATCTCACAATGATATGATTTGGACAATTGTTGATAGGTTTAGTAAACATGCATACTTCATTCCTTCTAAAAAGACTTTAATTGCACCTCAAGCTGCTAAGTTATTTATTAAATGTATTTTTCCACATCATGGTTTTCCTAAAGTTATTCTTTCAGATCAAGATGTTCGTTTTTGTAACCATTTTTGGGTGGCATTATATCAACATCTAGGATCAAAAATAGACTTCAGTTCTGCATTTCATCCTGAAAGTAATGGTCAAAGTGAGGCTACAAATAGTACTATATTGGATTTATTACCTTGTTACTCTTTAGATAATCCAAGTAATTGGGATGAAAAACTCCCTTTACTTCAGTTTGCATATAATAACACCCCACACACAACTACTGGTCGTACACCATATGAAATTGTTTATGGAAGAAAGCTTCCCACTCTCATGAGTCTCACTCAAACTGATATTCCTATGGCTGATTCTTTTGCACAAGATCATATTTCTACACTTGCTGAAGTGCATGAGCATATTAGGAAGAGTCAAGAACGTTACATGCGTAGTATTAATAAGAAGCACATAGCCAAAAAATTTAATGAAAATGATTTAGTTTGGTTATGAATCATTAAAAGGAGTTTAAAAAAATAATTCTCAACACCCTAAGGTAAAACTTGCCCCATGGTATTATGGACCTTTTTGCATTATTGAGAAAATAAATGAAACTTCTTTTCGATTAGATACCCCTTCTCATTGGGGTATACATAATTCTTTCCATATAAGTTTGTTGAAATCTTTTCAAGGTACTTTACAACTCACGCCTATTTTAGCTGATCCTCCTTTACTTGAAGAGGATGCGGAAATATTGATTCCCGAGAAAGTGATAGATTATGATGTTACCACTACACGAACTAGTAAGCAATATCATAGATATTTAGTCAAATATAAAAATCACTCACTTGAGGAATCAGAATGTATACATAAGACCTCCTTATCACCTCACTATGATCATTAAATTTCTATATCATTTCCAATTACATTAAACTTTCAGGTTTCCGATTCCATGCATGTGTTTTACATGGTCCATGTTTAATATTGTTCAGTGATGGGACATGCGACTAATCATCCATGTCTATTTTTTATCTTTATCAACTGAGGTCAATTGCTTGTCAACTGGGAGGCATGTTGTATTTTATGGAATCATGGAAGGTTAAATGGATTTTTAGTGTTTTAAATGTCCAAAAGGTTTTAATGTGGTTGTGTTTGATCTAGCAGGTGACGAAGCATGAGGGTGTGGATACAAGTGGATGCACGTAAATAAATAAATTCGATGACTTTTAGAATAGATATATTTAGGTTTATCTTGTTGAAAAAGTAGTGGTTCGCTTTAGAAAGAGAAGCCTTTTGTAAGTAAAGTAGTTTTTTCTAAAAGACGCTTCTAAAAGCGACCGACCTCATGTAACTTCTATTTTCAGGATGTAATAGAAATAAACCTATAAATATGTGTACTCTGAGAGACTCATCCAAGAGAGTACATGGCGGGGAGATTGCACCCAATATCGCGTGTATTGTTTCTTTGTTTTTGATTCGTGTTTCATCTTCTTTCTGCCTTTGTGTATGCATGCATTGAAGGACCTAATAACAGAGAGAGAGCTCATAAGTGCATCATAGATATGAACATATGTGTTATCTTCAACAAACACACATATAATGAGGATTAAAGAGCACTATGTTTTTTTTATTCTCATCAAAAGTAAGCATCACATAAGAGATGTACAATCATCATATATGTGACTCTCATAACCATCCTATATGTGATGTTAGAAGCCATTGTATATGCAAGCATGAAGAGGTGTCACATATGCAACATTTTTGAGCATTGCATATGCAACTCTCTAGAGCATAGTTGTGAGCCTCAGAAGGAGCATCAATGTAAGCTTTGTTTAATCTACAGTGCATGCTCAATGCTTTATGCTATGGAATGTGCAATCATGAAGCAATGAAATTGTGTCACATCAGCCGTCATTATAGGGGGTCACTTGCTTTAGTGAGAGATACTTATTTGTGATTCATATGCCCCGAAAACCTTATCCAACATATCAGACATGCGAATTCATTTGTGTTATATGTCAATAAGGAGATCTTTACCCTCATAGCATTTATATGACCACTCATGTTGATATGTAGATGAAGGACATGTCAACTCAATTCCTAGCATACACACACACATACATACATACACACACACACACACACACATATATATATATATATATATATATTTATTTATTTATTTATTTATTTATTTATTTATTTATTTATTTATTTATTTATATTTATATATATATGAGAGAGAGAGAGAGACATAGGTTGCACAAAGATCGAGAGAGAGAGAGAGAGAAGTAGACACAGAGTGTGCCTTGAGCCAACACTTCAAACATGCAAATTCATCTATATTATGTGCCAATAAGGACATTACTAGACACATAGAGAGGGAGAACTTAGCATTTACATGTGCTCCTCCTTCCCAAGCTTCATGTCCATTCATATCATGTACAATATGTTCAATATAGAGTGATTTTCAAGCTATACTTTGATGTTGTTCTTATCTGCTACTGCATGTTCTAATTCTTATTTTCATTCAGCTTCAATGAGTGAGTTCTCTGTGTATACTTGATCTTTTGCTGAAATTTAAATTGGTATAGGTAAATTCAATAAGTCTATTTTCATCATGTTAATTTTCATCATCATTTGTTTATTATTCTATGAGTTACATTCATTTGAAGATGACTACGTATACTGGCATTTAACTCCTAAAATGTCACGATGACACCCTTGTATTGCTAGATTGATTTCTCTCTATATGGTTCATCAAAAATCATCAAATTTGTTGCTTTAGATTCATTATCTATCTAATTAAAAGTGTGAAAACGATCTCTGTTCAATTTTTAGTAGGCTATGAGATCTAAGTTAATTTCCATAATGGAATCCATCCCAAAATAGCAAGTTTTTGCTTCATCCATTTAAGTTTTTGCTTCATCCGTTTTTTATCAATTAGTATGTTTTGATGAATTAATTTGATATTGATACTGGAAAGCAATAGGATAGTTTATATGCATCCTTAGCAAGAACAAGATGTCTACTTATCATCTCTGAAGTTATCTTGGCAAGTGTAGAGCAGGTTTTGCAGCACCAGCCACATCTTTGGAGTGTATCACCGATCTCCCTTCACATGTATGTGTAAGTATATTTATATGTGAATGTGTATGTGTATGCATTTATGTGTGTGTATATGTATGTGTGGGTATGTATTTAGTATGCATGTGTGTCTATGTATATGTGCGGATATGTGTAGCTCAAGCGTAAGCACCACTTCCTTCACTTGTCAATCCATGGAGACGTGAGGACTAGTATGAAGACCACGAGCGAGTGAAGGCATAAGTTTGTGAGTGAAAGCACACAAATATGCACACACATACACACACACGCACACAAGGCACGATCAAAGAGAGCAACAATGGAAAGCTTCGATTGCCAAAGAATTCTCTTGCAAAAGCTCAAATCTACAACAAGCTAACCTCAAAAATGAGCTCTCTAGCTCTTTTTATAGTCTTTTGAGTAGTTTTGGTCTTGTCCAGACCTAGTGTCCCACCTAATTAAAAATTAGTTTCCAGGCTTATTTGAGGGTGCAAGCGAAGTCTAAAAATTATGAAAATTGGTAGCTAGCTACTTCTAATACTCCTCAAGCTCGAGGACTCCTTAGCTTGAACAAAATGGAGTTGCAAAAAGGTGAAATGGTATTTACAATGGCTTTTGGTGATGAAAATCCCTATTTTTATAGCGATTTCTTCTGAAAATTTAACATACACTTCTTTGAGCTCCCTACTTGCTCCTTGTTCTTGTGCGTTCGCTTCTTTGATGTGTTCTTGTGCCTTGTCCTTGACCTTGAGCTTCAACACTCCCCCCCTCGAGTCTATCATCCCTGACAGACCCTTGTTGTAGTGGTTGTTCCATGTAGTGTGTTGAGAGGTAGTGTCCATCCTGTATGAACAAGAGCCATCTATCTTCCAAATGTAGCAGAGTCGGTTGTCTGGTTCTTCATTTGTCACTGTGAGCCTTTGCAAGTTGTAGTCCCTTGATATGTACATCTTCTCTGTATTCCAGCTTGATGGTGTCGTTGTGCACTTTCAAAAGTTGCTAGGTGCTTCTAAGAGGTTGCCTATGTTGATTTGGAGCAGTTATCAGTGGTGGATTGTGTCGTTGCTATTGTTGTTGTAACCTTAATGTCCTCTAGATCTTTCAAAGGATGTTCATATTAGTCATGCCAAGTACTCATAGCCCATAGTGAATGATGGGTAAGTGTGTTACTGCATGGGTTGAAGAAAAGATGTGCCTTGTGCATGGCCTTATAATGTGGCCCTATGCATGCTTACTTGGAAAATGCATTGGAAGAAGTATGGTGCAAAAATTGGAGGTCTTGAGCAAAGTGCTCAAGGGCATGCTGACGAAGAGGTTTCCTAATCTAAAATTGTTATGATGTTGCCAACCTAAGGATTCTTACCATGGTGAATTGTCGATCAATGTTTATCTCTTTGTGTTGTACACCCCTCCTTGTGATGGACCATGGGCTGGTCTTCCGTTGGTGATGAATGCCCATGTTGAAGGTCCACTGATGAAATTCTTGAGTGTCGGGTCTTGCCTCCTTGACAAAAAACATTGGGTAATTACACCAAGCTTAGTTTCACATATTCTCTTTAGCTCACCATAAGCAGGAGTCTTCTCACCCAGTATACCGATAAGGGTTTACAGGGTACCAAAACTACCCCTTGCAAATACCTCCTTGTATGCTCTTGTACATATAGTAGTTAAGCATCACTCAAGTTGCGGACCTTCAAGCTCTTCCCTCCTACCATGGTAAGGGGGAACAATAGTTGTGGATGCCATGTTCATGCCAAGTTTTGGACGTCTAATAGATAAGGGAGCAATAATATCATCTGCTATCCGAAACACACTTCTCTCCAAATTGATAAATGCCCAGTCATCAACGGTCCCACCCTTGACCAAGCATAAATCATTCATGTTCCTTGAGCCAAACCTGGGAACAAGCTCTCTATCCCTTTTTTTTTCTTTTGCAAAACAATGTCACAAAACATGAAGACAAAGGTTAGTATCAAATAGTTTACATGTGTCAATGTGCTCTTGTGCCTTGGACTCTTGTGCATACTTTGGAAATGCATGACCTGAATGGTGCAAAAGACATGGTTGTGCAAGGAGCACATGGTTGTCGCTCATTGAGGCTGTCAATGTTTCTTGCAGACTCTGAGGTAGCATTTGTTGGAGGTATCCATTGGATCTCGAGATGACAACTGATCATTCATCCTTACATGGATCCATTTGAGAATAGTGTTTGAATGTGTACTAATGACCTTTGGCCGCTTCATATTTGGATGATTTCTTGAGGGTTTGATCCATCATGGTTGGCTCTTTGGTTTGATGGATGCTATCGGTGCTTTTGGCTTCCAAACCCATATCCTTGATGATTGTTTGTTGATTATTACAGAAGAGGTGATTTGATCTTTTTTGGAGCTCTCTGCTTGATTATGTCCCTTACCTCGCCTTGGTGTCTTTATTGAGACTCATTGCATGATTGAAGACTGAGGGTTTTGTGCATGTAAGAGTGCCTTGGTTACCCACATGCATGACAAACCTTGTTGAGCTGCCACTAATTTCTTAGGCACCCAAACTTGTCGGATACCTTGTGGTTGAACTTGTCCTAGTTTCTTGGTTCTTCTTTTGGCATGGTTGGCCTACCCAGATGGGAATTGTTGTGGCAAAGCTTGTGGTTGCTCTCCTTTTTGTACCTAGATCTACTTCATGTCCGACACTACTTTCTTCTTGACATCCCATTATCTATTTGATATAGCAGTTGTCATGTACTATTTCACTTTTGGCTTTGCTCGAGTTGTTGTGATGACACTAGTCTTTGCACAAGAGGAGAAGTCCATTGGCCTTTGAGCATGTTCTTGTTGAGTATCAAGCTCAACATGTGATGATCCAAGATGACACGTACCAGTTTTTGGTTTCTCTGACATGTATAGTGGTCATGCTGGTATATGTCAGGGATACTTCATTGAGCTTTATTAGATTTATCTACCGAGAGTGATGGCACATTTGTTCCTTGCCAACTCTCTCATTTGCAGACATTATGTTTTTTCCTTATGTACTGATCTTTATATATTCCACTCGTTGTATTCTTGTTTTTAGGTCATTCTTGTACATTCCTTTCTATGTAATAGAAGAAGAAGAAGAAGAAGATTATTCTTCCTTGCCTCAATCTGTGTGTATGCTTCTCCTTGAGAGTGAGAGTGTGTGTGTGAGCTCTCTTCCTTATCTCCTTTCTCTTGACATGGTATCAGAGCCAACGTGGCTGTAGAGAGCTCGTGGAGAAGGCGACGGTGAAGAGTACGCAGCAAGGCATGGAGAAAACGTGATTCACAAATGACCTCTGTTTGCTACAAAAATCGGTGTGAAGGTAGAAGACCGCAAGGTGGGGCTCATAGAAAAACCAGGTTAGTTTCAGAAACTGTAACTTGCATTGTGTTTGGTAACACTCATATATTCTAGATCCAAAATTTCAAGCGATTTCGTGTACTGTTGATACACGAAAACTATGTTTTTCTGATATCAAACTGTGACGTCATAGTGCAATAGTGTTCAAGCAGGTGCTACTTGTAGTGCTTTGCAGTGTTGTGAATTGCTACAGAAATGGCAAACACAGATGGAATGAGTCAGCTTATGAGCGATAAGCTAGACAAGAACAACTTCCATGCTTGGAGATTCAGAATGACGAATTTCCTGATGGGAAAAGGCTACTAGAAGTACATCGAAGGAGAGAATGAAAATGCTCCACAGTTAGCATAAAGGAATCGGATTGCAGACTAGGTAAGAGCATATGAGGAATGGAGTCAAGGAGCACGAAAGGTAATGTACTGGCTATCTGTTAGCATACAGGATAGCATGATTGGACACATATAGGATGCCAAGACTCCAAAAGAGGCTTGGAATAGTTTGGTCACATTGTATGAGACCAATACAAAGGCACCGAAATTGCAACTCAAGAACGAGATGCATACATTGGAGAAGAAGAGCATGTCGATAAGATACTACACCTTGAAAATCAAAAGCATATGTGAGTCACTTGAATCTATTGGCATGAATGAAGATGATGATAAGGTGGAAGTGTGTCTTCGTGGTTTAGGAGCTGCATATAAGCAGTTCAGAACTTCTATACAGAGTAGGGAAAATATTCTGAATTTTGTTGATCTGGTATCTATGATGATTATTGAAGAAAAGAATCTTGGTGAGGATTCAAACTCCCAAGGAAAATCTAGTTCTAAGTAGGTATTCTACTCTAGTAGAGGAAGAGGTAGAGGTAGAGTTTTTGGAAGTGGAAGAGGAAATAGTAACCAAGACCAAAGTCAAAAACAGAATCATGCAGGAGGAAGAGGACAGTTTTGAGGCAAGGGGAGCCAAAGAGGCCGTAGAAATTTCCAAAGAAATGATTCGGGTAATGACAGTAATGGATGTTGGAATTGTGGTAAACCTGGACACTTTGAACATGATTGCAGGTTGAGGAATCAAAATAACAGAAGGTAGCAGAATAACTATGCATCCACAAGTACAGATGATTCTGAGAAGCTATTCATGGTTCAACATCACATGATGAATACGATGTCTGCTGGTGTTTCAAAATCAAATGATAATGTCTGGTATGTTGATTCAGGTGCTTCAAATCACATGACGAGTCATGGGAATGGTTTAGTACTTTGTAGAAATTGCCAGTTCCTAGATATGTTGAAACAGGTGATGACACATCACATCCTATTGAGCATACAGGAAACATAGCACTATCGATGGAGGATGGAAAGGTAAAACATCTTACTGATGTGCTGCATGTTCCAAATATAATAAAGAATCTGGTTTTTGTTGGACAAATGGTTGACCAAGGATTACAAGTTAGGTTCAATGCTGATGGATTATATGTAGAAGAGTACAAGCAGGATGGACGACTGGTTGCCAAAGGAAACAAAGTGGGTAGGATGTTCACCTTAAATGTGAAGATTCCTAAAATGAATGCAACCATGTTTGAAAAAGATGCAGGAGTTATTGCAGATATAGAGATGTGGCACAAATGGATTGGACATGCAAACTTGCAAAGGATGAAATTGATGTAGTCAAAGGAGATTGTCCATGGACTACCTAATTTCAAAATTACAGAAGTGAAAAAGGTATGCGCAGCATGTCAATTTCGTAAACAGTCAAGAGCATCATTTCCACATGACAAGCATGTTAGTGAGAATGTACTAGAAGTAGTACATACAGATGTTTGGGGTCTAGCAAAGACCACATCTATGGGCGGTTGTAGGTTTTATGTTACTTTCATTGATGACCATACACGCAAAGTATGGGTATATTTCATGAAAGAGAAGAGTGAGGTGTTCACTCACTTCCAAAATTTTAAAGCTATGGTGGAAAAGAAGACAGGGAAGTACATTCAGACATTAAGATCTGATGGAGGAGGTGAATACATGTCAAATGAGTTCAGTAGTTTTTTAAAAGATCATGGAATTCGGCGTCAGTTTTCATGCAGGTATACACCACAATAGAATGGCGTTGCTGAACGCAAAAATATACATATTGCAAAAATAGGAAGAGCCTTGATGGCTGAGAAGAATATGCCTCATTGTTATTGGGCAGAAGCTGTGCATATTGTTGTATACATCATGAACAAAACTCCAACTACTGTTGTACACCAAGTTACACCTGAAGAGAAGTTTACAGGTAAAAAGCCAAACTCATCATATCTTAAAGTTTCTGGCTGTATTGCATATGTACATGTCCCAGATGAATTGAGGATGAAGCTTGATCCAAAAGCAGAAAAGTGTGTCTTCATTGGATACTCCCTTGAGCAAAAGGGATATAAATGTTACAACCCACTCACACAACAAGTAAAGGTGAGCATAGATGTGGTATTTGATGAAATGTCAAGCTTCTATGCAGATGCCAGAGAAGGACTGAATCTTGAACCAAATGACAAAGAAAATGCTGAAAAATCAAGTGCAGAATCTCAAGTTTTGAGTGGACCGGATGCATCACCAAGCAACAATTCCAACTCAAATCCACGGAGGGGAAGATTGCGTGGGAATTTCGGTCCAGCAAATTCATCAAATACATCCAAGAAAGGTAAAGAAAAGCTTTCTACAGGACATAAAACATGTGAAGGTTTTGAAGACGATGGAGATTCAAGCGGTTCAGAAAAGAGTCTTGATGAGGAACTTGGACTGCCCTCTGTGAAGACTCCAAGAGTAAGAAGGGCACATGCAGATGATACAAGGAGAAGTGACCCAAGACCAAGAAGATCTGGGAGGATGTAGAATTCAATGCAATGATTGACATATGACAGTTAGATGGCTCGTCATTGTGCCTACATGACAAAGGTAATACAAGATGTTGAACCTTCTTGCTTTGAAGATGCAATTGGAATTACAGATTGGGAAAAAGCTATGGTTGAGGAGATGGCTGCACTTTATGGGAATGATACATCGAAGCTAGTTCCATTTCTGCAAGGAAAGAAGCCCATAGGCTATGTTAGCCCACAAAATGGTTGGTTTTTATGCACTAATATGTTTGTATTTGGCAGGGGAATTTGTTTGATTTCAGGTACTTGAAGAATGAATTTGATGATTGACGAGAAGCATGTGGAGATATTGATTGCAGGGATGTGGAGAAAAGGGATTGAGCATGGAGGAGCTGTAGATGGAAAAGATGGTGGTAGAATTTTGGGTGCTTGGGAAGTTGACATGAGAGGAAGAAGAAATAAGAGAATTGTTTCTTGATTATGTTGGTCGACATTGTTGCTGGGGGCGCTCTCCAGCAAGGACATGAAGGATAGTCAAGGTTGAGGATTGCAACTCATATATTGGAACAGCATTGATTGATATGTATGCCAAATGTCACATGCCGATCATGGCTCAAGAAGTTTTTGATATGCTTCCAGCTCGAGATATAGTTTCATGGACAGCTTTGATTGCGGGCTTCGCAAAACATGATCTTGGAATGGAGGCATTGAGGTGTTTTGACTGCTTGCAGGATAATGGGTTTCATCCTAATGCTGTTACATATGTTTGTACTCTAAACGCATGTGGTAATATCAAAGCATTACAGAAGGGCATAGAAATTCATGCAAAGATAGAGAAAGATGGGATGTTGGGGACGAATCTTGCTGTTGGAAATGCATTGATAGACATGTATGTCAAGTGTGGCTTGATCAGCAAAGCACACGAAGTCTTCAATAGGCTTCCGAATCAAGATGTTGTGTCATGGACTGCCCTAATTGCAGGATATGCCAAACATGGGAATGCCATGCTTGCTCTCAAATGTCTTGATGAAATGCAACTCAAAGGTGTGGCCCCGAATGCCGTCACTTATGTTTGCTGCTTGATAGCATGTGGAAGAATTGGAGACGTGGAAAAGGGGAAGGAAATACATGAAGAGATTGTTAGCAAGGGCTTATTAGAGACCCTTGCTCTTGGCAATGCTTTAGTGGACATGTATGCGAATTGTGGTTTTCTTAAAAGAGCATTAGAAGTGTTTGACATTCTTTCCAAGAGGGATGTTATTTCCTGGAATGCTCTCATGTCTGGTTATGTCAAATATGAGTATGGCATTAAAGCACTTAACTGCCTTGCACAAATGCAGATAGAAGGTGTCAATCCAGATTTTAGCACTCTTGTTTTGTGGCTTGAAAAGCGCCGAGGGACAGTAAGCGGGGATGCTCTCGCTTTTGGAGTCCTCTTCAATTTTTGAGGGTGGGCTACAGCTCGCGTGGAAGAGAGACCAGAACGAGGAAGGGCCTGGGCGGCAGCACCTGTGAAGAAGATAGGCTTCGAAAGGACACTAATCCCTAGGGGAGTCGACATCTAGTAGGGGGAGAGAGGCCTATCGAGGAGATAGAAGGTGGTTCTCAGAAGCTCGTAAGGAGCGGAGGCTTTCATAAGATCGGGCTCTCATATTGGCGGTGCAAAAAGAGGTAGGCAATGTTCTTATTTACAGTCCAGATGAAACACCACAAGGATCCCACATTTTTGTATGTGCTCATGCATTTCATGATATGCGATGAGGTGTTTGTGGAACTACTCTGATCGATACTTTCGAGGGCCGTGGTTGCTCGCATACGGAGGGGGGAAATCTTCGTTCTGTTGATCCAAATCAGCTCCGCTGTGAGCACGTGTGAGAGAAGAGGCCCTCATATCGATCTTGGAAGGCCTAGAGTTTTGCTACAAACGGGGGAGAAAAAGCATCGACCTAATGGAGGGAATACAAGAAGGGTTCCGCCTACTGCTACGGTCGTTGATCTGTGTTCAAGGAGTGAAAAAGGATTTACGAATGCTTTAAAAGAGAGCTGCATAACAGGAGGACAAAGTAGAGAACAGTGCATCTTTCTCGAGGAGCTGTTCAATTCAACGTTGCAGATTAAAGCCCAAAAATTTGTCGCCAGCATTGATCTGTTGGCTCTCTAAGGGGGCAGTGCTTCTTGTCCATACGGGTTTTGTTTTCTCAGAAAAAGGAGAACACGGAATCATTCTCTTGGGGGGAAAGATGGTCTCTGTCAGGTGTGAGGAAAAAAAAAAAACTTTTTCTCTGGTAATTGCTCAGAACCAGCCGGGGAATCAGACAGTCTTTTGTTGTTGATTGTTTCATCATTTGATACATATGTACAAGGCGGCAGAAGGGTTTGTCTAATAAGGCGACAATGCTGAGTGAAGTATGTCTGATGGGAAATGACTTTGAATGCATACATGAAGAATATGCTTTTGGTGTTTCTCGGGGTTTTGTGTGCTCAGATAATATGGAGGGAAGATAGACGTCAATTGTTGCAGAGCGATAGGGAAGAGCGAAAGTGATGAAAGGTGGACAAGGAAGTATGAGGACTTAATCTGAACAGAAAAGGATGATGGAGGCTAGGTCTTCTAGATAAGTATATACAAGGCAATCTCTGAATTCAGCGGATCAAAGAAGGAGGAATGGTCAAATCTTTAGCCCAGTTTGTATGTGTTTCACAAAGGTTTGCTGCTAGCTGACATTGATCCCGATGAAGAACTAATTACAGAGATAATCAAGAAGAAGTGGACAGAAACATAATTTTGTTGTTGCAGACCAAAGTGTGTAAGCACGCAGAGAGAGAAGGAGAAGCTTGGGGTAGCTCCACACAGACAGAGAAGATAACTTGGAAGGATAGTTTCGCCTTGTTGTTGAAAGATCTATTCGTCTGCTGATGCTAGTTTTGAATCACGCCAGAAGAAAGCACAACACCCGGGTGTTGACAATAACTATCGGACTTTTAGCCAATTGTCATATCTGAAGTTTGAAAGCTGATAGATATTGAGAGATTTTCTTTGCCGAATGCTGAAGTTGAAGGGACATGAGAGCAATGGGAGAAGGAATGCTTTGAAGTTAAGTGACAATGAGTTTTGTTCAATTGTTAAATTCATTGCAGGTTTCTGTACTGAACTTTTGTCAATATCCCTTCTTTTTCCGACTTGCGTCAAAGCATGAGGTTCGTGTGTTAATGGGAATCGAAGAAGAATTTAAACATAAAAGAGTTTTAAGCATATCGTGATGTGTAGATTCGTAATGACTGAGGCTAATGATCTCCTTCTTTACCTTGTGATGTATATCGCTGAAGTAAATACTTGGCTAGCATCAATTTGCTTAGCGAAACCTCCCTTATTCCCAAACTCTTGAATACGAAATAAAAAGATGATGTAGAAGATCTAGCAACATGCGAATGTAAACTTATTTCCCAGAACGTTTTGGATCTTGGATAAGTTGATTTCAGAAAAGGTTTTGTATAGAAAATTATCAATTGCGTTGAACTTCTTTTTATCACTTGAGTTTGATGTGAGAGAGAGATGTGAGAGAGGACGGATAAGAGAGAGAGAGAGAGAGTAGCGTGAGAGAAAGAGAGGGAAGGAGAGTGTGTGTGAGTAAGTACAGTGGTGAGTGCGTGTGTGTGTGTGCGTGTAAGAGAGTGTGTGTGTAAAGAAGAAAGGAAGAAAAAGAGTGGAGAAGAGAAGTGAGGGAGGAAAATAGGAAGAAAGAGAGTAAAGAAGGGAATAAAGGAAAAGAGAGAGGAAGAGAAAAAGAGGGAGAGTGGGAAAGAAATAGAGAAAAGAGGTGAAAGAGAGTAAAAGCGTGAGTGGAAATGCACAAGTGTGTACACTATGGATGTGAGTAGGGATGTATATGAACTTGGAAGCGAGTAGTGAGGCAAAGGATAGGATGCCATATGTGTGTATGTGGGTGAGTGAACCGAAGGAACCAAGAGTAGGAAAGAGAATAGGAAATGTGAATTAGTCAGAAAGAGAGTGCATGTGCGAGAAAAAGTTTGGGATACATTCAAGTATGACTTATTGACTTAAACAAGAGGAATGGACCGATTCTGAGTGATTAAGATAAAGTGTAAGCATATATCGACATTTCCCCTTGAGGAGTTAGGAGCCAAACATTTTGGTGCGTTTGCCAAGAACATATGCGCTAGTGCATAGACATAGGAAGAATCCATTGTGCGATAATTGTGGGCTCTAGGTAATCCAAGTAAACCGATTCCGAGGGATTTGAACAAAATAAAGTCTCGTATAATCACTTTTTCCGTGGGCTTAAGAGCCATCTCAGGCTACAAATGGGTTTACAAGGTAAAGAATAATGTTGATGGTAGCATAAGCAGGTATAAAGCACGATTGGTAGCTAAAGGATATGCACAGACATATGGCATTGATTATGAGGAAACATTCAGCCCTCTAGCTAAAATGTCTACTGTCAGAACACTTGTTGCATTAGCTACAGCAAAAGGATGGACTCTGCATCAGATGGATGTGAAGAATGCTTTACTACATGGTGAGTTACAGGAAGAAGTATATATGGACTAGCCACAAGGGTATGAAGATTCAAAGCATCCAGAATATGTTTGTAGGTTGAAAAAGGCTTTGTATGGGCTCAAGCAAGCCCCTCGTGCATGGCATGCAGGGATTGCTGATTACTTAACCAGTATTGGGTTTTTTATGTGTGATGCAGATCACTCACTATATGCAAGGAAGGTTGATGATGGCATCACTATTGTGGCTATTTATGTTGATGACCTGATTGTAGGTGGTGATAATGAAGGAAGCATCAAAGAGGTAAAGCAACTTCTTATGCAGGAATTTGACATGAAAGATCTTGGTGTGTTGTGCTATTTCTTGAGCATTGAGTTTATACATACAAAAACAGGTGTATGGATGTCGCAAAGGCAATATGCCTTGAATATGCTGCAAAAGTATGGTATGGCTGATTGTAAGCTGATGTCTATGCCATTAGAGTAGAATTTGAAGTTGGATATTATATCAGGTGAAGCATTGGAAAATGCTACTATGTATAGGAAAATTGTGGGAAGTCTTATATATCTCACAATTACAAGGCCTGATCTAAGTTATACTATTTGACTTGAAAGTCAATTTATGCAGGTTCCCAAGAAGACACATTTGGATGCTCTGAGGTGCACTCTACGTTATGTGAGTGCTACTTTGGATTATGCATTGTTTTATGAGGCTGATGTAGATTTGCAAGTTTATGGATACACCGATGTAGATTGGGCTGGTAGCATTCCAGATAGAAGATCTACTAGTGGTTTTCTATTCTCACTTAGGAGTGCAACTGTTACATGGAGCAACAAGAAGCAACCCACTGTTGCTTTGTTGAGTACAGAGGCTGAGTATAGAGGTGCTGCAATGGAAGCATGTGAGGCATCAATGCTAGAAATGCTACTTGCAGATTTAGGTGTGGAAGTGGGAAATCCTATCACTATTTATTGCGATAATTTTAGCAGCATACAATTAGCATGGAATCCTGTTTTCCATGCTAGAACAAAGCATATCGAGGTACATTATCACTTCATCAGAGAGAAGGTTTTAGCAGGTGATATTGATCTTGTTTATGTGAGAACAGATGAGCAAGTTGTTGATATTTTCACCAAAGCACTTGGAGTTGAGAAGTTGAAGAAGTTTTGAGAGATGCTTGGATTACAGGATATGGCGTTGAGCTTGAGGGGGAGTGTTGAGATATCAAGCTCAACATGTGATGATCCAGGATGACACGTACCAGTTTTTCGTTTCTCTGACATGTATAGTGGTCACGTCGGTATATGTCAGGGATACTTCATTGAGCTTTATTAGATTTATCTACCAAGAGTGATGGCGCATTCGTTCCTTTCCAGCTCACTCATTTGCGGAGATTGTGTTTTTTCCTTATGTACTGATCTTTATATATTGCACTGGTCGTATTCTTGTTTTTAGGTCATTCTTGTACATTCCTTTTTATGTAATAGAAGAAGAAGAAGAAGAAGATTATTCTTCCTTGCCTCAATCTGTGTGTGTGCTTCTCCTTGAGAGTGAGAGTGTGTGTGTGAGCTCTCTTCCTTATCTCCTTTCTCATGACAATTCTTCCATGATTGAGTTCATCGGGAACATAGAGCTTTTGACACATACAACATCTTTTTTGCTAATATTAGTCTTAGAAGAACCAGGTGGAGACAATTCTTCCATGATTGAGTTCATCGGGAACATAGAGCTTTTGACACATACAACATCTTTTTTGCTAATATTAGTCTTAATATTAAAGTGTGACATCTGGATTTGTGCGCATGCAATTCTCTAACTCTAATGTAATGCATTGTTCATGAACCCAAAATTGAAGAAGTTGACTTCTTAGGTTTAAGTTGACTGGATGGTCATAGATCCAATCTTGACCCAAGACAAGTGGTTCTGTGAGGTCCTCATCTTGACACACTAGCATTTTGACTCTCATTGGAACATCTTGAAGATAGCTGGGAAGGTCCACTTTGCCCAAACAAGGGATTTCCACACCTCCTAGTCCTATGAGATAGGCTTCTATGGGCTTGATGTTCAATCGTAGGTCTTGGCAGTATGAAAGTCTAATTGCACTAGTTGTTGCACCTGAGTCAATCAATGCTCTCACAGTCCTTACACTCTTTCCTCATCCTACCTGTATGGTCATAAAGGGACATCAATCGATTATTTGAGAAGTAATTATGCCTATTTTTTGAAACATGTCCATGTGATATTTTGGGGCTTTTGAGATGACATCTAGGCCTAGTCACCTTAACTTATTTCACCTTATGCGGTCTCTAGCTTCTACCTGTACTTCTTCTCTAACCATTAACTCCTCTTCTTTTTGCTTCTTAGCAGTGTTGAGTCTCATTAGCATATCCTCTGTAAGAGGTTCTTGGTATAACTTGACTCAACAACCACTTATATAGTGTGGCAAGATATCACCTTCTAAAGTTTCCAATTGAATCGCGCCACTAGTGGAAATTCTATTAATGATCATGGGTCCATATCCTCGCTTTTCCAATTTACGAGCATATTGTTTGAGTGTATAAACCAACACTAGGTCTCCCTCTTTCAATCCTTTATCCTTGATGTGCGCATCGAAGTATTGTTGGTGTAATTCACAAGCCTACACATTTGGCTTGATGGATACATTGAAGACCCTACACATATGGAGAAGCATAGGAACTATTGCTAGTAGTTATTTACAACTTTACTTCTTTGTAAAAGTCAAATTGACTTGGAATCTTTGTAATCACCTACCAAAAGGATTGGTGGAAAAGGTTAGCTCTTTGATTGAAGAAATATCTCCTAGGATATAGGAGCTTGATCATAGGGAGCCAAAAGTTTGAATTTGAATTCAAATTTCTACTCACCCTCTATAAAAGAGGTCATGAAAAAGTCACGGTTAGAAATCATCCCTCCCGTGCTTCTCTTTACTGATTTTGAGTGTTTGTGAGGCCTACACTCTAGCCCACACCTATCTACACCATTAGGCAATGATATTCAAGCCAATGGGATTGTATACAAGTGTTCATTAATACATACATTTACATTCTTAATCTCTGAGTTCTCTGTCATAATTCAGCTTGAATTTTTCTACATACTGTCAAAATTTGAGGAGATTCTATTCAGCCATTTCAGAGAAATACGCATCGAGGTGATCACTGGTCAATGTCTGCTACAGTCCTAAAAAATCGAGGGTAAAGTTTAATTTGCTAGATTGATTTCTCTGAGCATAGTTGATCTTTTTACATCATTCTACTTTGAATAGTTAGCTAGATAAGCTAATTAGATACCCCTAAAAGGAATTTTTCCAATTCCTACTGTGCTGGTCATACTGAGCAAAAGATCCAGCAGGTGTCAAGACATAAATAGAAAGTTTTCATGAGATTTTGAGTTTCAAAGTTATCTGTTTTGATTCAATCATTACACACATCACTTCCAAAGTACATAGGCCATTTTATGGTGTCATTGGAAAGCTAAGGAGGTCTACTTATCAAATGTGAAGCATTAGGGGGCTGGTACAAAGCAGGTTTGGCAGTACCTACTCAATCTCTTGGAGCATCCATCCATCTTTCAAAACTATCAAGCATGATGTCTGAGGATGAAGACCTACCTACAAGGAAGGAGTCTCTATGGATACATCTCAGGAGATGAGGAATTGCCCTCATTCAAAACAAGAGGATTACCAACCAAGGAGGAACATGAAAAGCTCAACACATGGTGTGCTAAGGATGCATTGGCAAGGTCTTATTTACTCAACTCCATCTCTGATTTTCTTTTGCCACATATTAGGAACTATAAGACATCCCAAGAGACTTGGGAAACCTTGTCATCTTACTTCTCTTCCAACACAAGAGCTAGGAAAAATCAGTTGTGGATTGAATTCACCACATTAAGGAAGCAACCTAAGCAAGCTGTTTCATAATTTGTGACCAAGATTAAAGATGTAGCAGATCAGTTAGCAAGCATAGGAGAAGAGATTGAAGAAGAGCAGATTGTAAGGCAAGTGATCAATGGGATCAATGCTGATGACAAATGGGAAAGCTTCACCACTGCCATGGACCTTTACATGGACATGCAAATTCCAGAGCTTACAACTCTCATGGGACAATTGTTCACTCATGAAGCAAAGCTCAACAAGAATGGAGACACATCCAAAGGTAATAACTCTTCTGCCCTATATACAGATAAGAAGTCTAAAGATAAAGGCAAGAACAAGAAGTTGGAAGATGAAGGCTCTACCTCCCAAGCCAACTATTCAGGGAGAGGTAGATCATCAAGAGGATGGGGCAGAGGAGGTAAGCAAGGCAGGGGGAGATCCTATAACTCCTCACCATATAACATTTGTGGTTTATCAAATCGTACTACAGATGAGTGTTTCAGGAATTACAAGAATCAGAGAGGAAGAGGATACCAAAGAGGTGGATACTCACAGTCAAGAGGTAGATTCAACCATCACCAAGGTTACAACAACAATTACAACAACTACTACAATGGCAACTACCAAGGAGGTTTCAAATCCAGAAAGGACTACAACAACTATACAGAAGAGCACGATGATTCTCTTCTAATCATGAGCATAACTTCAAAATCAGGTACAAATGATGACCACCTATTCTACATTGACTCAGGATTCTCAAATCATGTGGCTGGCAATGTAGCACTACTCTCTGATCTTGAGGAACCAAAAGCTAAGCATCAAGTCCAAACAGGTGATGACACCAAGCACTCAGTAGTTAAAGTTGGAAATGTTAAGACTTGTGATGGAAATTAGAACTTGTTGAGTAGGGTACTCTATGTACCAACCATTACCAAAAATTTGATGAGTGTTGGACAGATTGTGGAGAAAGGTTTGCAGGTTAGATTCAACCAATATGGAGCATTTGTGGAGGATCCAAGGCATGGGTTCAAGAGGATTGCTAAAGGAGAAAAATCAGGTAGACTTTTCACTTTTGAGCTAGAAGACACAAAGAATATTGCACTATACAGTTATAAAGATCAAACACTTTCAGAGCTTGAGATTTGGCACAAAAGATTAGGGCATGTAGGAGAAAGAACCTTGAAGCAGATATGCAGGGATCAATGTGTTATTGGAATACCCAATGTTTCCAAACAACATATGATATATAAATGTAGTGCTTGTTAATTTGGGAAGTCTCATAGGTTACCCTTCTCAAGGAAAGGTTACATACATGAAGACTACCTAGAGCTTGTCCATACAGATGTATGGGGACCAAGCAAAGACCCCTCAGTCTCAGGATCAAGGTACTATGTATCTTTTATTGATGATTATAGCATATGGACTGTATTGTACTTCATGAAGCACAAGGATGAGGTGTTTAATTGCTTTAAAAAATATCTTGCACTTGCTGAGAATCAGACAGGGAAGAATTTGAAGAGGCTAAGGTCAAATGGAGGAGGTGAGTACTTCTCCAATGAGTTTGAAAACTCCTTGCAGGACAGAGGCATCAAAAGAGAAATCACCACAAGGTATTCTCCTGAACAGAATGGGGTAGCTGAGAGAAGAAATAGGTTGATTATTGAGACAGCTAGGTCTATGTTGAATGAAAAAAAGTTACCTAACTATCTATGGGCAGAGAGTGTTTCTACTGCCACTTACCTCATAAACAGGTTACCATCAAAATCCCTTGATGGGATGACACCCAATGAAGCATGGCATGGTAAGAGACCCTCACTAGACCATTGTAAGATATTTGGATGTGTAGCATATGTACACATTCCTTCTCAGATAAGAGGTAAGCTAGACCCTAAGTCTGAGAAGTGCATCTTTATTGGATATGATCTAAATCAGAAAGGATACAGGTTTTATAACCCTTCCAATAAGGGATTCATGGTGAGTAGAGATGTTGTATTTGATGAAAATGATTCTTGGTATGAGAATGAATGCAAGAAGGTTAAACTACCCTATGATTTGGAAGAAGAATTTCCAAGTCTTGCAAAGGAGGAACCTACTCAGAATGAAGACTCAAGTTCAGAAGATGAAGAAACTATCAACCTTGAAGAGTTCAAGGCATGGAAGTCCAAGGGCAAAATGAAGATGAAGAAGCTTGAAGACATACCTGAATCTTCAAATCAGTCAATCAGAAGATCACAAAGAGAGAGCAAGAAACCTATCAGATATGGGTATGATACATCTCTTGTTACTAAACACTCTGCTTATCTTGCCAAAGATTTGTCAATTGAAGAACCGGGATCATATGAAGAAGCCATAACCAAGACAGAATGGAAAGAAGCTATGGATGAGGAGATTGAAGCACTCAAGGAGAGTGATACATGGGAGTTAGTACCCAAGAAGGAATCCATGAAGGTAATAGGATCCAAATGGATCTATAAACTTAAAAGAAATTTTGATGGGTCAATTGATAGGTACAAATACAGATTGGTAACCAAGGGTTTTGCACAAACCCAAGGCATTGATTATGAAGAGACATTCTGACCTATCGCCAAGATGCCAACCATCAAAGTGTTGGTGAGTGTGGCTGCATCAAAAAATTGGAATATGTACCAATTGGATGTCAAAAATGCTTTCTTGAATGGATGGATTTCAGAGGAGGTGTATATGTCACAACCTCCTGGCTATGAGGACCCTAAGAAGATAACATATGTTTGCAAATTAAAAAAGGCTTTGTATGGATTGAAGCAGGCACCTAGGGCATGGAATTACAGGTTAACTACATACCTCCAAGATCAAGGTTTTGTCGTGAGCAAGGCAGACACTTCTCTATTCATCAAGAGAAGTAATTCAGAGGTAATATACATTTGTGTTTATGTTGATGATATCATACTCACAGGTAATGATGTTAATGGAATCAGACAAATCAAAAGCCAGATGATGAAGGAGTTCAAGATCAATGATCTTGGTCTATTGAAGTATTTTCTTGGGCTTGAGTTAGTCTATACTAACTCAGGAATATACATTAATCAGAAAAAATATATACAGGATATGTTGAAGAAGTTTCATTTGCAGGATGCCAAAGTAGCAAGCACTCCAATGGAGGTAAACCTAAAACTAAGTGCCCATGAAGGTGATGAAGTTAATGACATTACAGGTTATCAAAGTATGTTGGGTGGCTTGAACTATGCTACCTTAACAAGGATAGATATTGCATATGGAGTTAGTGTGCTAAGTCAGTTTATGCACAAACCAAGAGCACCTCACTTAGAGGCTTCTAAGAGAATATTAAAGTATCTCAAGGGTACACAACATCATGGTTTGTATTTCCCTTATACTTCTGACATTGATATCAAGATCTATTCAGATGCAGATTGGGAAGGATGCAAGGATGATAGGAGGAGCACTTCAGGCTATATTTCATTTGCAGGTGATAAACCAATTTCATGGTCTTCAAAGATGCAACCTACTGTTGCTTTGTCTTCTACAAAGGCAGAGTATAGACGACTGGCTAATGCCACACAAGAAGCCATATGGATTAAGCTTTTGTATATAGAATTGGGTTTATATACTAGATCACCAATAATCTTTGGAGATAATACAAGCTCACTTCACCTTGCAGCTAATCCTATCTATCATGCTATCATGCTAGGACCAAACATATAGAGGTCCATTACATTATGTGAGAGAGAAGTTGCTGAGCAAAGACATTCAACTAACCTATGTATCAATCAACATGCAATGTGCAGACTTGTTGACTAAAGCTTTGGATGGAACCAAACTTTGCAGGTTCAAAGCAATGATTGGATTGCAGGATATAAATGAAGATTGAAGATGAATACCAAGCCAAAATGTTTGGTTTGAGGGGCAGCTGTTGGTGTAATTCACAAGCCTTAGACGTTTGGCTTGATGGATATATTGAAGACCCTACATATATGGAGAAGCATAGGAACTATTGCTAGTAGTTATTTACAACTTTACTTCTTTGTAAAAGTCAAATTGACTTGGAATCTTTGTAATCACCTACCTGTTGAAGAATCACTCACGAATTTGACAGACAGACAGACATAAAGATAAAGAAAGATAAAGAAAAGCGGAATCAAAGTGTTCAGAAAATCAAAGCCTTAGTGAAGGGACAAATTCACGACCGTTATGTACATCGCAGAATCTTCCAGAATCAAAGTTTGTTAGAGTTCGTTACACTGAATCAAACTGTATATAAAGAGAGAATGTGCATAAGAAAAGAGAGAGGGAGTGTGAGCAAGAACGTGCGTGAGAAGAGTGCGCAGTTTGAAATAGAGTGCACATAGAGATCAAGAATAGGTTTTAGAAGACGCCAGAGATCGTGTATGTAAAGATGAATAACAAAAACCTGAAATCTTAGGTATTCATCTGAGAGAGATGGTAAGAAGAAACTACTCAGTGTAGGAAAGTTTCCATAGCTTGAGCAAGATTAGGCCAAGCTAGTTTTGTACACATCTTCTCTAATAGAAAACACATGTTCATGTGGAAGTTTGCGCGCACTGTTCGTATGTGAAGAAACTTGAGTATTTTTGTGTTACGATATAAAATTCATTAACAGTTACAGTTCGTTCAGTAAAGGTGTTTCCTAGTATTTTCTCTGCAAATGTATTTTTCGGTCAGTTACAGTTTTCTCAGGAAACGTGTTTTCCGGTAGAACAACGAACTATATCTCGCAGAATAAATTAAGGTTTTGTATGAGAGATAGCTTATCTTATAGCTAGACATCTCTACTATCAATTCATCAAGGATTTCAGTGAAATGGATATGTACACACAGTACAAAGTCTGACCGGAAGAAGGCATTCTGAACTGGTGAAGTTTTTCCTTAAACTTCATAAAGAGTTCATTCAGTGAAGGAAGTTCACGCATTACTTCCTTACTTCATGTATATTCACTTGAAGTAATTACAAACAGAATAGGAGTTGATTCCGATAAGATTCCGATATAATTACGGTGACAGTCTGGTGACAGTCTGGTGTTCCAGTGAATTTTTCAGTAAATTCAAAATGCAGTCTTATATGTTTGAGTAACAATAACTTTGCTAAGCTACTGCTGATTATAGAGGTGTTCTAATTTTCACTCTAGCTTAGCTCTCTTCGGTGGCACAACGAATTCCACAGGCTTGACAAGGTTCGAGTCTTTGCCGCATCGACCATAACAAGTGGTATTTGGGCTACCATACCGAAAGTGGTATCGTAGTTGCAGTGCCCCATCAGTGGTATCAGAGCCCGGGTTAACCACACAAGTGTTTTCAGAACGAGAAAGATTCTAAAGAGCAGAAAGATTCTCAAAAGGTCACCGGAAGTAACAGAAACAAGAAGATCATGGAAGATCATGTCCAAATTGACAAATTGGACAGAGATAATTATCCCGCATGGGTAATGCGCATGGAAGCCTTACTTATGAGTAAGGACTTAATGATGTATGTGACCGGAGAAGAAAAGAAGCCGACTTTCGAAGATGATAGTCAGCCGAAAAAAGAAGAATTAGAAGCCTTGAAGCTGTGGCAGAAGAAAGATGCAACGGCAAGAGCTTACATTTATAATACCGTTATAGACCATCTACTACCGCACATTAGAGGTCTGGAGAAAGCCGAGGACATATGGAGTGCGTTGGAAGATCATTTCCAAAATACTACAAAAGCTAGGAAGGCTAGCTTATGGTCCGAATTCACAACGTTCAAAAAGAAGTCAAATCAAAGCATTAGTGACTATGTTACTAAGATGAAGGATCTAGCATATAGTCTTGGATCCATAAATGAAGATGTCGAAGATCACAGATTGATAGCGCAAGTGCTAATAGGTTTGAGAGGAGATGAAAGGTGGAAACCTTTCGTACTCTCAACTGAACTTCTTTAAATCATTTTGTACCAGATTTAAAGCAGTTGCTTGGTTTGATGCTCACATATGAGCAAGACCTGAAAGGAGATGGAGATAAAGGACAAAGTTTTGCAATGTACATGAAGAACAAGAAGAAAGGAGATAAAGGCAAGTCAAAAGATGAATAAGAGTCGAGTTCTCAGGCTTATTATGCAAAAGGTAAAGGCATTGGTAGAGGAAGAGCAAGAGGTTTTGGAAGAGGAAGAGGTAGCCAGAATAACAACAAGAAGGCTTGTTGGATTTGTGGACTAAGTAATCATCTGGCTCATGATTGCTCGCATAATTCCCAAGGATCAAATCAAAATCAGAACAATAACAGCAGAGGTAGAAGCGGAAGATATCAGAATAACTTTCAAAGAGGTAGACAAAATCAAAGAGGAGGCTATGGTAGAGGTGGAGCAAGAAGTTGGGGACAAAATCAATCCTACAACACCACCTAAAACTACGCAAATGATACACAGAATGAAAGTCATACATCATTGATGATGAACTCAATCAGCACATCAGATAACGAAGACCTAAAGGTATTTTACATTGATTCTGGATGTTCTAATCACTTGTCAAGAAATATAGAACTGATGTCAGAATTGGAAAAAGGTAGTTCCAGTCATACTGTTCAAACAGGTGACAATACGAGGCATAGTGTACATTCAATTGGAAAAGTGAAGTGTAAGAGTGGAGCAGATTTGCTAACCAATGTTTTGTATGTTCCAACAATACCGAAAAATTTAATTAGTGTAGGACAGATAGTTGAGAAAGGTTTTCAGGTCAGATTAACAAATGAAGGAGTATTTGTAGAAGATCCCGAGAATGGATATAATCAGATTGTCTCTGGTAAGAAAGAAGACAGACTCTTTACTTTAAGAGTACAAGGGAACATTGGTCAAGCATTGTTCACACATGGTGAAAAGGTGATTACAGAACTTGATCTCTGGCATAAGAGATTAGGTCATTTTAATGAAAAAGGAATTAAAGCTATGATTTCAAATCAGTCAGTACTGGGATTACCAAATGTACAGAACCAACACATGATTCACAAGTGCGAAGCATGTCAGATGGGAAAAGCCCACAGGTTACCTTTCTAGAAGAAAGGATTCAAACATGATGAAGTACTCGAACTCATTCATACAGATGTATGGGGTCCAACAAAAGAAGGATCAATCAGTGGATCAAGGTATTATGTTTTATTCATTGATGATGCTACAAGATGGATAACTCTTTATGTTTTGAAAGAGAAATCAGAAGTGTTTGGAGCTTTCAGGCATTTTCATGCATATGCTGAAAGACTTACAGGTCGAAAACTTAAGAGACTGAGGTCTGATGGAGGGGGAGAATACTTCTCCCGAGAATTCAATGATTATCTTTGGAATGCAGGTATTAAGAGAGAAATAACCTGCAGGTATACACCACAACAAAATGGTGTAGCAGAAAGAAGGAACCGAACTCTAGTTGAGTTTGCACGAGCTATGCTAAAGGAAAAGGATTGTCCAAATTATCTTTGGGCTGAAGCTGTAAATATAGCTACATACTTGGTAAACACATTACTGTGTACAGCTTTAGATGGAATGACTCCTTATGAAGCTTGGTGGGGAAAGAAGCCAACACTTGATCATTGCAAAGTGTTTGGATCGGTAGCTTATGCTTATGTACCGTCACAACTCAGACATAAGCTCGAACCAAAAGCAGAGAAATATGTGTTCGTCGGATATGATGAAAAGCAGATGGGTTACAGGTTATGGAGTCCTCTAACAAAACAATTCACTGTTTCCAGAGATGTTACATTTGATGAATAGAAAAGCTAGTATGTAGATCAAAGTCATACAACGGAAGAATTTGAAGAAGAGATAAGAAGGAAAGAGAAAGGGAAATCAATTGTACAGGTGAATAGAGATGAAGACTATATGCAGGCAAGTACGTCCAGGATCGGATCAGGTATGAGAAATGGAGATGAACAGGGATTTGATGAAGTTGTGTATTCAGATACACATTAAGAGTTTGAACCAAGAAGGTCAAGCAGGGTAAGGAAACAACCAACAAGGTATTCTTATGATACTTCGTACATAACTCAGAAAAATTATGCTTATATGGTCAAAAATGATGAAGAACCTCAGAACTATGATGAAGCTAAAGGCAAGAAGCAATGGGAAGAAGCAATGGAAGAAGATTTCAGTGCACTAGAGGAGAACAAGACATGGGAACTTGTTCCGAAACCAAGTGGTAAGAAAGTGATTGGAAACAAATGGGTTTTCAAAGTTAAGAAACTTGCAGATGGAAGGATAGCCAGATACAAAGCTAGACTGGTTATCAAGGGCTATGATCAGACGCATGGCATAGATTACGATGAGACGTTTAGTCCAGTGGCAAAGATGTCAACTATAAGGACAGTAATTGCTATAGCAGCATCAAAAGGATGGAAGCTAAGTCAGCTAGATATAAAGAATGCATTTCTGAATGGATATATATCAGATGAAGTCTACATGGAACAACCGGAAGGGTTTGTAAGTTCCAGATACCCAAATTTTGTTTGCAGATTAAGAAAAGCACTTTACGGACTGAAGCAAGCTCCAAGAGCTTGGAATTACAGACTTGTGAAGTATCTCAATGCACTTGGATATCAAAGTTCAAAGGCAGATGCAAGTCTACTCATCAAGAGAACAGAAGAAGGTATGATCTACATTTGCATTTATGTAGATGACATTATAATCACAGGTACCTCAGATGAAGGAATTAAAGAAGTAAAGAGATTACTTGAAAAGGAGTTTCATATCAGTGATCTAGGAAAGTTATCATACTTTCTTGGAATGGAAATCACATACACAGATCATGGTGTATATGTTATGCAAGAAAGGTATCTCCTAAACTTATTGAAGAAGTTTAATATGGAGAATTGCAGAGAAGCTTCAACACCGCTTGAAGCAAATCATAAACTCAGCAAATATAGTGGAGCAGAGTTTAAAGATATGAGAAAGTATTAGTCGTTAGTGGGAAGTCTAATTTACGCTACACTAACACGACCGGATCTTAGCTATGCAGTGGGAGTTCTCTCACAGTTCATGCATTGTCCGAAGGATCAACACTGGGTTGCAGGACAAAGAGTACTTAGATATATCAAAAGAAATGTAAAGGAAGGATTATATTATCCTTTTATGTCATATATAAAGCTGAGAGCATTCAGTTACTCAGACTGAGCAGGAAGTCAAGATGACAGAAGATCAACACATGGGTATATGATATACCTAGGAGACAAGCTAGTAAGCTGGTGTTCGAAGAAACAACACACAGTGGCTTTATCGTCAACAGAAGCAGAATACAAAGGACTTGTAGAAGCAACTAAAGAAGTGATATGGATGCAGACCTTGTTCAAAAGCATGGGTATTGATCAAGGTATACCTATCATATATGGAGATAATATGAGCTCGTTGTATCTTGCAGCAAATCCAGTAATTCATGCAAGAACAAAACACATAGAAATTCAGTATCATTTCCTAAGAGAAAAGGTAATGGAGAAGGAGATAGAAATAGTATACACTCCGACAAAAGATTAGATTGCAGATATTCTGACAAAGAGCTTAGATGGAACGAAGACAAGTAGATTCAAAGAAATGGCAGGTATAAAAGAAAGGAAAATGTATGAAAGACAGGAAAAGTCAAATTAGTGATTGAGGGGGGGCTGTTGAAGAATCACTCACGAATTTGACATACAGACAGACATAAAGATAAAGAAAGATAAAGAAAGATAAAGAAAAGCGGAATCAAAGTGTTCAGAAAATCAAAGCCTTAGTGAAGGGACAAGTTCACGACTGTTATGTACAGCGCAGAATCTTCCAGAATCAGAGTTTGTTAAAGTTCGTTACACCGAATCAAACTGTATATAAAGAGAGAACGTGCATAAGAAAAGAGAGAGGGAGTGCAAGCAAGAACGTGCGTGAGAAGAGCGCACAGTTTGAAATAGAGTGCACATAGAGATCAAGAATAGGTTTCAAAAGATGCCAGAGATCGCGTATGTAAAGATGAATAACAGAAACCTGAAATGTCAGGTATTCATCTGAGAGAGATGGTAAGAAGAAACTACTCAGTGTAGGAGAGTTTCCATAGCTTGAGCAAGATGAGGCCAAGCTAGTTTTGTACACATCTTCTCTAATAGAAAACACATGTTCATGTGGAAGTTTGCGCGCACTATTCGTATGTGAAGAAACCTGATTATTTTTGTGTTACGGTATAAAATTCGTTAACAATTACAGTTCATTCAGTAAACGTGTTTCCGAGTATTTTCTCTGCAAACGTATTTTTCGGTCAGTTACAGTTTTCTCAGGAAACGTGTTTTCCGGTAGAACAACGAAGTTTATCTCGTAGAATAAATTAAGGTTTTGTATGAGAGATAGCTTATCTTATAGCTAGACATCTCTACTATCAATTCATCAAGGATTTCAGTGAAATGGATATGTACACACAGTACAAAGTCTGACCGGAAGAAGGCATTCTGAACTGGTGAAGTTTTTCTTTAAACTTCAGAAAGAGTTCATTCAGTGAAGGAATTTCATGCATCACTTCCTTACTTCATGTATATTCACTTGAAGTAATTACAAACAGAATAGGAGTTGATTCCGGTAAGATTCCGGTATAATTACGGTGACAGTCTAGTGACAGTTCGATGAAGTTCTAGTGAATTTTTCAGTAAATTCAAAACGCAGTCTTATATGTTTGAGTAAGAGTAACTTTGCTAAGCTACTCCTATTATAGAGGTGTTCTAATTTTCACTCTAGATTAGCTCTCTTCGGTGGTACAGCGAATTCTGCAGGCTTGACAACGTTCGAGTCTTTGTCGCGTCGACCATAACAAGTGGTATTTGGGCCACCATACCGAAAGTGGTATCGTAGTTGCAGTGCCCCATCACTACCAAAAGGATTCGTGGAAAAGGTTAGCTCTTTGATTGAAGGAATATCTCCTAGGATATAGGAGCTTGATCATAGGGAGCCAAAAGTTTGAATTTGAATTCAAATTTTTACTCACCCTCTATAAAAGAGGTCATGAAAAAGTTGCGGTTAGAACTCATCACTCCCGAGCTTCTCTTTACTAATTTTGAGTGTGTGTGAGGCCTACACTCTAGCCCACACCTATCTACACCATTAGGCAATGATATTCAGGCCAATGGGATTGTATACAAGTGTTCATTAGTACATACATTTACATTATTAATCTTTGAGTTCTCTGTCATACTACTTGAAAGTCTATCAACTTGGGGAGTGCATTTCTCGGTCAATTATTTACCAAATTCAATGATCTAAAGCTTTTTGGATTTCGCTTCAAGTTGTTTACATACTTTCAAAATTTGAGGAGATTCTATTCAGCCATTTCAGAGAAATACGCGTCGAGGTGATCACTGGTCAATGTCTGCTACAGTCCTACAAAATCGGGGGTAGAGTTCAATTTGCTAAATTGATTTCTCTGAGCATAGTTGATTTTTTTACATCATTCCACTTGGAATAGTTAGCTAGCTAAGCTAATTAGATACCCCTAAAAGGAATGTTTCCAATTCCTACTGTGCTGGTCATACTGAGCAAAAGATCCAGCAGGTATCAAGACATAAATAGAAAGTTTTCATGAGATTTTGAGTTTCAAAGTTATCTGTTTTGATTCAATCATTACACACATCACTTCCAAAGTACATAGGCAATTTTATGGTGTCATTGGAAAGCTAAGGAGGTTTACTTATCAACTCTGAAGCATTTAGGGGGCTCGTACAAAGCAAGTTTGGCAGTACCTACTCAATCTCTTGGAGCATCCATCCATCTTTCCCAACAAGTATGCCTTTTGTCTTTTCTTTGCAGCATAGATGTCTGCTGCCGCTCGTAGCCTCGTCTCACCTAAGCGTTCTAGATCGCAGATCCTAGAGGACAATTCATGTCCAATCCACTCATGCTCTTGTGCTACTTTTAAAGCTCGGATTAAGAAATCTAATGGTAGCACAACATTCTGTCCAAAAACCATCTGAAAAGGGGTGGCATTGAGTACCATTTTGTAGGCAACTCGGTAAGCCCAAACAGCATGATGGAGCTATTTATCCCAATCAAAGCATTTATTATTGACCAGTTTTGTCAATACATTACATAGGATCTTATTTGTGCTCTCGGCTTGCCCATTAGCTTGTGGATGATAGGGGAAGACTTCTTATGTATTACGAAGAACTCTTGGAGAAGGTTTTCAATAACGTCATTCAAGAAGTGCATACCTCTATCACTAACTAAATCTATTGGTAATCCATATCTGGTGAACACGTTCTCGAATAAAAACCTAGCCGTCATTCGAGCATCATTCTTTGTTGTAGCTTTCACTTCTACCCACTTGTTAAGGTAATCGGTGGTTACAATAATGTATTCTGCATGGGAGTTTCTAGCTGGGGGGTTAATGGGACCAATGAAGTCTATCTCCCACTTCGAGAATGCACATCCTCCCATCATTGGTCTCAAAGGCATCTCATCTTTTCTTATAAAGGATAGAACTCCAGTCTGGAATCAATTATACGTGATAAAGGGTATCATGCTCCATTGGGGGTTTCTCCTTGCATTTTGGACAATTCTTAATCCACTCATGAATTTCTTTGTCCATGCTAGGCCAATACACTCCTAAATGTTTTAGATTCTGCAATGTTTGTTGTTTAGAATAGTAATTTCCTAGCAATCCTTCATGGGCTTGTTGCAACCAACTACTATGTTCATCATCCCCGACACAACAAGCTAATACACCCTTTGTATTTTGTTTGTACATGCTTCTTGCCAATATTTGATATTTTTGCGATTTTACAATTTCCTCTTTGTTCGTTTTCACATTCTTTTTTGTAGGTCCAAAGGTTAGGACAGGTACCAACTTATTTTCCCGTTTAGGAACAACTTCTAAATTGAACAGATAAGCATCGTGCAATTCATCATACACTCCTTGCGGTGACTCTTCTGAAGTGATGCGAGAAAGGTGATCTGCCTTGAGGTTGGTCCTACCTTTCCTAACTACCACTTCAAAGTCATATTCCATTAGTAAGAGGAACCATCTTACTAAGCATCTAGTATTGCAAGGTTTATTGACCAAATATAATAGAGCTTGATGATCAGTGAAAAACTTGAACTTGTTGGCCAATAGATAGTGTCTAAACTTCTTCACAGCATATACCATGCCTAGGCCTTCTCTTTCTGTTGTTGTATAGTTTCGTTCAACTGCATTGAGTTGCCTGTTAGCATATGCTATAGGCAAGACTAGATTTCCTTCACCTATGGGTTGTGATAGCACACATCCTATTGCATAATTGGATGCATCTACATGGACATGGAATGGTTTATTCCAATCAAGAGTGGTCAGTATTGGTGTTGTGCACAAATGTCTCGTCAATTCATTGAAGGAATTTTTGCATTCATCGTTCCACTCAAAGTTTGTTAACAAGGCATAAAGAGGTTTTGCTATGATAGCATACATGTGGATGAACCTACGGTAATATCCACAATGGCCCATAAAGTCTTGTACCTCTTTAACGTTCCTTGGCCTCAAAAACTCTGTTATGGCTCTTACTTTATCCTCATCTATAGATATTCCATTTTTAGAAACAATATCACCTAAGATTTTACGTTGTCGTACCATGAATACACACTTCTCTACACTTGTTGAAGATCTGTCTGAGCTCAGGGATGTGGTATCTTCTTTCTTCGGAATGAGCACATAAATCATCCACATATACTTATAAGCTATTTTGCAAGAACTCTTTGAATACATGACACATGAGCCTTTCGAATGTTGCAGTTGCATTGGTGAGCCCAAATGGCATCACACCGAATGCAAAGATTCCCCACTTTGTGGAAAAAGCTATTTTCTATTGATCTTGTGGGGCAATGGCTACTTGGTTGTAACCTGAAAATCCATCAAGGAAGTTATTAACTTCCTTGCCTACAACACGCTCCAATAGATGTTCAGTGATTAGAAGCGGATAGCTATCTCTAATCGTAGCAGCATTAACTTTTTTAAGGTTAATACATACTTGTACCTTTTCGTTCTTCTTGGGCACCACTACAATTGGGGACACCCATTGAGTATGCTCAATTTCGTAGATAAATCCGGCTTCGATTAGCTTGTCAATTTCTTCTTTTATTTTTGCAGCATAAGTGTCATTATATGTGTAGGGTTTTTGTTTGGTGGGTTTGGCATCAGCAGTCATGGGGATAGTATGAGAGAAAATTTTCAGATCTACTCCCTTCAAGTCTCTATAGTGCCATGCAAACACATCCCTATATTCCCTTAATAGAGCTATAAGCTCCTTCTTTTGCACTTAGGTTGTCTCCTATGTATGCACATTGCTCTTCATTCCCTTCAATGGTTACAACAATTTTTGCTCTTTTCTTTGTTATCATATGCTTATCCTATGATGGTCTCTCTCTTAGGCATTCGTACCAAAATTTTCTGATCCTCAACTTCATATTTCTTGAAGTTTTCTGGTACTTCAAACAATGATTCCTCCTCTTCTTCTTTCACTACTTTCCTTTTCTTTTTCTTTTTGCTACCTTCACTTCCATCCTTTGAATTTACCGTTTTAATGCTTGTGAGAGGTTCTTCTTCTTGTTGGTTAAATACTTCTACATCTTCTAGATAGTGCTTTTCTGAATTAAAGCAACTATCCATTACAATCGACTTTAGATCATCGTTGTTTTCTTCTTCTTCTATGAAATCACTAGGGTTAGTTCTTCCAACAAGGGCTGACACATGAACACTGAAATATCATAACCCTCCTCATCACAATGAGGTGTCCATTGTTCTTCATTGAGTGCAATGTCCATGGTAGCTAAGATTTCTGCCCAACCATGGGGCTCAAATTCCTCGTCTAGAAATATCATTGGTGTATAGGCTTGGTCGTTAACTGGTCTATCTCCTGGGGGAGTTCCTTCTTCTCTTGCTTTGAGGCATTTTTCCTCTTCCTCTGCAACCTTGCACATCCACAAGTGAGTATCTTCATGCATCCATGATGGTTCAGGTGAACTTCCAGAATGCATGGAGATAGAATCTTCTTTCGCTTTGTGGATAGGATTCCACTGTAGGGGTGGTACATCTCTGAATGTATAGTCTTTTAGATTGACCTTGGTGGTGACCCCTAAGTGTTGCAAGTACAAGGAGTTGGTTCCCCAATTCTATACTATTTGTAATTGTTGTAGGAAGGTTCCTCCTAGGATCATCTCATAGACATTATTTTTCTCAAAGTCAATATAGCAAATGTGTGTTCAAACTCTACACCACAAGTGGTTAGAGTTATCCCTTTTAGAAACCCTAGAGGTCTTTCAATATGGCCATCAGCCATTTGAAGCTTCATTCTAGTTGGTCTTGTGAAGAGATGGATAGGTATGTGCTTGAAGATGAAGAGGTGTTGCAAAATCCTTGATCTACACCAGCCAATTGAACTCCAGGAGTATATGGTGGGCCCTTTTAGCTTTCCAATGGATGTATTAGACACCCTATGTACCTTGGAAGATCACTCTCAAAAAGATAGATCAAAACAAATAAGTTGGAGTTAGCTCAGAGGTGAAAACTTGCTATTCTTGGTTCATACACCTATCCAATGTTTTACATAATTCTCTGAGCACAGCAGCAATTAGCTTAATTCCTCTTGGGGAAGTCTAGGTAACTTAAAGAGCTAACTTTCAAGAGTAATCTCATCAAAAATAATGAACCACACACTGAGAATGAGTTTTAACAACTGATGACATCATCCCGATTTTCATGGGCTGCTATAGTTTGACACCAGTGAGCAGCAAAATCAACATACCTCAAAATGTAGGAATTCAATGGTTATGAAACTTTGTATGAGTATACTAGACAGTACGCTGAATCCATCAAGCTTTAAAACACTAAATTTGGATGAGTAACCACTGAGAAACACCTCTGACAAGATGAGTGAAAAACTCGGGTACCTGACAGAGAAGTGAAGATGAACAGACCCTGTTGACTTCAAATGAACATAACTGAAGATTGCAACATCCAAATGACATGAAAATTTGTGAGCATATAGTAGACTTACAGAGCTAACGTTACCAAGTTAAATCACTAAAAATGATGCACCAAGCTCAGAGAAAACATCTCTGCAAGCTGACTAAGAAAACTGAGAGTAATGGCAGTGAGTAGTACACTTCACAAGAACATGGAAAGATGAACTCAAATAATCATGAAAATGAAAATATATTGCTTGTACAATACAATGACTTACTGATACATATGTGTGCCTTGTAATCACACCTTGATATGGCATAAAGCTCAGCTCTTGGAGGTCTTCACATAGGTCTCTCTAACCACGACTAAAACTACCATCTATTTATAGTTGAGTTTGCGAGGCTAACTTCCCTCAATCACTCTCCAATCAATCAATGATTGATTTGATTCTCAACCTACCACAAATCACGAATTCGTGGCTCCTCTTTCCATTCTTGATCAAGTGGACTCAGCCACTTAAGATTCTCTTACTTTTACATTAAGTAAACTCTTCAAAAGTTACAAGAGGTAGTTCACAAGTGAACTTTACATAGTCTTCTTTTTAAAGCTTTTTCTATGACTTTGTGGGACTCAAGCCAATACTTAGGCTTGTCATAGACTTGCTCCAACAGGTCTTAATGCGGGTTTGCCCCATTGCTTCCACAAGGAGGTAGTTGCAATTGCAACACTTGCCCCTGAATCTATGATCGCTTTGGTTGTATAACCTTGGTAGGTGATTGGAAGATAAGTATTACTTTCTTCACCTTCACTCATGTCTCCTATTTTGTCTAAAGGTATCTCTGCTACTTTTTGTTCAGATACTACTTTTGGCATATTGGAATCAAGTTCTGGAACTTGATTCGCTACATGTTTCCATAGCTCAGGTTTCACTTTGAGCAGCTCTTCTACGGTGAGATGACACTGAACCTTAGTGTTTTTCACGACATCAGTGTTCCTTGGAATCACTGAGTGTTCATGTCTTACCAGTATTGTGGGAGATCCCAATTTTGTTCCATAGGTGATGCCTCGTAGTGATAAGGATAAGTTTCACTATGTTCAAGTGACTCTGTGCAATACGCTTGTGGGCTATCTTCATAGGAGTAATCAGAATTCTGAGCATGATAGTCATTCTCTAAGACCAATGGGGTAAAGAATACTTCTATGCTTTTGTTGTCTTGAGGGATCCAATCTGGAGTGATCACTTTGGTCAAAGCTGACTTGCCTCTAGGAGTCTTGGGTTCTCATCCTACATCTCCTTGTTCTAGGTCTCCTATCTTATTCTCAAGAATGATGTTTCCAAACTCATCTGTCCTATCTGGTAGGTTGGTGACCACATACATGGTTCCTTCCTTATCAATGTATGAACCCTCTTCGAACTTGACCATTGGGTGTTCAAGCCCGAAGGGTTGATCAAGATTTTTGAGTTGGACCACTGATCGCCTCAAGCCATCCTCATAGATGCGAGCACCGAATCGGTTAGTCCGAATATATTCCAATTGTGTTTTATATGGGCATTCTGGTGTTTGTAGATAGGCAGTTCCTGAGCCACCTGCAGGTTTCCCCATGCTTAAAGAGATTTTTGAGTCACTTGTGTCAGAGCTTAGTACATAAGGATAACCACTTAGTTGTTGTGCCCAAGACTTAGCTGTATCGTTGACACTAGCCTCAGAAGATCTAATACTTTTTCTATCCTTGCCTAGGTGTCTACCAGATATGAGGTACATATACCTTGGTTAAGAGTCCAAAATTTCCCCTTTGTATTTGCTAAAAATCCTTTGGAGTCCCCTTGGTTTCCTAGTCCCACTTGAGGGTCATTACCTTTGGCGTTCCCTTGGTTTCCTAGTCCCCTTGATTTCCTAGTCCCACTTGAGGGTCAACTTCAAATTACCATATCCTAGTCCCACTTGGGATTAAAACGAGCTTTCCAATGAGCTATAGAGCTCAAAAAATGGACTTTGGATGAAAAAGTTATGTCAAATCAGGCTCTTGGGGGTCAAAACAGGCAAACAGGGTCTCTTAGAGAATCGCGATCTTTGCAAATCAGGAAGCTAGAAAGTCGTGTTTTTTTATCAAAGAATCGTGATTCTCTCAAAATCCACTCCAAAAATTCGTGACTTTCTCAAAATCTTCCACGACTTTCTTCCAAGAAATCACAAATTTCTCAAAAATGCCCCAAGTCCAAAGAATCGCAAATTTCTTGCAGAGAATCCCAATTTTCTCAAAAGCCCAAAGTCTAGGAAATCGTGAATTTCAAGTAGAGAATCGTGAATTTCTCAAATTTCCTTAAGTCCAAACAATCCTGAATTTCGTCTAGAGAATCGCGATTTTCTCAAAAATGTTGAAGACCAAGAAATCGTGAATTTCTTGCAAAAAAATCACGATTTTCTCAAATTCCTCTCAATCCAAAGAATCGCGAATTTCTTGCAGAGAATCGTGAATTTCTCAAATTTCCCCCAAGTCTAGAGAGTCGTGAATTTCTTCTAGAGAATCGCGATTTTCTCAAAATGCACAAACCCAAAGAATTTCGATCTTCTCCAAATGCTAACTCCAAAGAATCGTGATTTTCTCCAAAATTCTTAGGCGAGAAAAATTTTTGAATTTTCAAGAGAATCACGATTTTCTAAGAAAGTCGCAATTTCTTGAGTTTTTAGGCAAGAATTTTGAATTTTTACGCCAATCCCCAAATGTGCAGAAAATCGTGAAAAACACAAGCGCATGCACTGTCAAGCACTTCCTAGCTCTTTCTTGCACTCCCACACATGAGAAATGATGTGAAAATGGTGAAAATGCACTAAAAAAAGGAAATCTTCTATGAAGATGATGATGGGTCAAGATGGTGATGATGAAGATGATGAAGAAGGAGAAGAAAAAATCAGAAAAATAATAGAAAAATACTATTTCTTACCTTCCAACATCACAAATCCACAATCTTACCATCACAACACTCGTCCTCAAAGCTCTCTCCTCGGCAATGGCGCCAAAATTTGGTGTAGCTCAAGCATAAGCACCACCTCCTTTACTTGTCAATCCACAGAGATGTGAGCACTGGTATGAAGACCACGAGTGAGTGAAGGCACAAGTGCGTGAGTAAAAGCACACAAATATGCACACACATACACACACACGTGCACAAGGCAAGATCAAAGAGAGGAACAATGGAAAGCTTCGATTGCCAAAGAGTTCTCTTACAAAAGCTCAAATCTACAACAAGCTAACCTCAAAAATGAGCTCTCTAGCTCTTTTTATAGTTTCTTGAGTAGTTTTGGTCCTGTCCAGACCTAGTGTCCGGCCTAGTTAAAAATTAGGTTCCAAGGCTTATTTGAGGGTGCAAACGAAGTCTAAAATTATGAAAATTGGTAGGTAGCTACTTCTAATACTCCACAAGCTCGAGGACTCCTCGGGTTGAACAAAATGGAGTTGCAAAAAGGTGAAATGGTATTTATAATGGCTTTTAGTGATGAAAATCACTATTTTTGTAGGGATTTCTTCTGAAACTTTAACATACACTTCTTGGAGCTCCCTAGTTGCTCCTTGTTCTTGTGTGTCCACTTCTTTGACGTGTTCTTGTGCCTTTTCCTTGACCTTGAGCTTCAACAGTATATCTATGTATGTGTAAGTATGTATGTGTAAGTGTAAGTCTGTATGTATAAGTGTATGTATGTGTGTCTATGTATGCATGTTTATAAATTTAATTTTTTTCTATTTTCTCATCCTTCTTTTTGTTTGAGATTAAAATAACAAGAGATATTGTATGGTAGACTAAAATAAGAAAAGACTTAACATACCACCTAAGACATGGCAATTTTTTCGTAGACAACCACGTCTTTAGGAATCATTTAATCAACAAAAGGTATACAAATTAATAGTTTATATTACTATGACTTATAATTCTCATATATTTTATAATTTTTTTACATTTAATCTATGTATTTTTGTTTCATTAAATAAATGTAGGCTGCTGCAAAGAAGAGAGTTGAGTCAAGTCATACATCACATTTATGCCAAATGGGCCATCATTTGTAGCTATATTTGTAGGTATATGTATTATTGAAACTATATTTTTTATTTTAGTTAAAACACTAATCATTAATCTTTTTTATTTGTTTCAATGTAGAGAAAGGATTATGGTTGATATCCTATGAAAAGGAAATCGATTTTGCTACACATTGTGGATATCGACGTTTGAGTGAGTACATGCAAGGTCATCCAAATGCTTATGTAAGTATTATTAAATCTCATATAATTATTTTATTTTTATTGATATTTTACATGTTTTATTTATTTATGTTTGTTATATGTAATACAGGAGTATTATGGAGAGGCAGATATGGATGAGGTGGAGAGACAGACACAGGCAGGATGATCTGTATCATCTTAGAGTGCTCACACCTATACCCATGATGCCACTATAGATACATCAAATCACACGGATGATCATGATGATGAGGATGATCATGATGATTAGGAATTACATGATGATGTGGAATGATGATGATCTGGATGATTGATATATTACATTGGATATATATTTTACAATGATATACATATTTTTTTTATATCTATATATTTTCTCATTCGAGTTATGTTTTGAATTGTGTCTATGGTACTAATTAATGAAAAGTCTTTTTTGAATGAATTTTATTATTGTATATATTTAACATATATTTTATTACTTTAATTATATAATTCATTCATATTATATATGTGTTCATGTGTATATATGTATGTATGTTCATGTAGTTTCAGTGTGTGTATAAAATGTGTGTATGCACATGTAGGTATACATCTATATTTGTGTAAGTGTGTCTATTTGCATGTATATATGTGCATGTAGATATTTTATGCATATGCATATGTGTATGTGTGTATGTGTGTGTGTATGTGTGTATGTGTATGTGTGTATTGTATGTGTGTATGTGTGTATGTGGATATGTATGTGCATGTGTGTATGTGTGTATGTGCATGTGTATGTGCATGTGTATGTGCATGTGTATGTGTATGTGTATAAGTGTATGTATGTGTGTGTATGTGTATGTGTAGGTATATATGCATGTGTATATGTATGTGTAGGTATATATGCATGTGTATGTGTGTGTATATGTGTGTATGTGTATGTATATGAGTGTGTATGTGTATGTATGTGCATGTGCATGTGCATGTGCATGTGCATGTGCATGCGCATGTGCATGTGCATGCGCATGTGCATGCGCATGCGCATGTGCATGCGCATGTGCATGTGCATGCGCATGTGCATGTGCATGTTGCATGTGCATGTGCATGTGCATGTGTATGTGTATGTGTATAAGTGTATGTATGTGTGTATATGTGTATTTGTAGGTATATATGCATGTGTATATGTTGTTGGAGAATTCCTCTCCTATGCTTGGTGGAAAGTGTAGAAGACCTTCTCAGAATCAAGACTTTTTCCTATAGTTGAACCTTAGAATGAAAATTGGTATCAATTTGGAGTAGTTTTGGTTTGGCAACTCTTTTCCTCAAAACAAGCTGCCTATCCACTGAGTTAGGCTGAAAACGGGTCTTCATTGAAAACTTAATAACTCATAGAGCATGATGAATTTGCCAAAACTATTTTAGATAGAAGAAGTAAGCTTTCCAAACAATATTTAAACTCTTAAAATGCATACATTCAGAGATATGACTCTCACAATCAAGCTACCTAGAAATGGTGAGCGGTTGGACATACTCTATGAGACTGTAGAAAATGAAATGACTGAAACCAAACAAACTACCTACAAGGGGACTTCAGCACATTCTTCCTCTATAATTGAGTGTCCTCTCTTTCCTCTTTTGTAGGCAAGTGACCACGAGCTCTCATGATGACTTCGTGACCTCTTTTCCATAACTACTCCACTACTTTAAGCAGCCACTCTTCTCGTTCGTTTTAGTTTTTGATTGATTCTCTTTTGATTGATTCTCTTTTGGCCTCTGCTACTTGCTGAAGTAAATGCTTTCATTTTTCATTTTTGTATTTTCTTTCTATTTGAAGAAAATCCTTTTTGCAAAATCTATACAACATTGCTTCTTTATTTTTCAACACTCCCCCCTCAAGCTCACATGTGAGCTTGCACCTTCAGCCATATCCTGCAAATTGATTTCATCCTTGAACCTCTTTAGTTTGGAAGCATCTAAGGACTTTGTAAACATGTCTACAACTTGCTCATTAGTTCTAATGAACTTTATATCCACATGCTTGCCCAAAACTTTTTCTCGAACATAATGATAATGCACTTCTATGTTCTTACTTCATGCATGAAACATTGGATTGTTTGTTAAGTGAATGCTTGACATGTTGTCACCATAAATTGGAATGGTCCCTACCTGCACATCAAGATTAGCCAAGAGCTTCTTAATCCACATAGCTTCACAAGTTGCAAAGGCTAATCCTCTATATTCAGCTTCTGTAGATGATAGTGCAATAGTAGGTTGCTTCTTTGAGCTCCATGTGATAGGTTTTCTACCTATCATGAATACATAACTGGTGTGGCATTTGACAACCATTGAAGGTTCTTCCATTTTGCTAGTGCATTTCAATATTTTATAGTGTTTATAAACATTATTTAGCATTCATATTGGTGTTCAAGGAGCTATTGATGCATCTAAAGTTTTTGGAGTGTTTAGGAATAGTGTTGTGAATCCTTTCATCCATGTATGTATCACATCCCTTGTCTCTTTACCTCTATGTTTTCGTAGTCTGATTTGTATCTTAGAATCCAAACATTCTTGATATACCAACCTCTGTCTGTGTGTCATCTCATGCACAAATGAGAATTGAAGATGCATTTAGAAGGACTAGTGGTTATATGAAGATAGTGGAGAAAGCAAATCCCAGCATTGGTTGTAAGCTTTCATCTTAGAACAATGATCTATATATCTAGGATGAGCATGTAGAATGGCCAAGATGTTTCGAATACCATAAATTAGTTGAAGCTCTATGAATAGCATCTTTTGGCTCGGCAAACCTTAGCATGTTGAGAGCTTTCACTTGATGGAATTATTACTCCCATGGTGAAGAATACTTGGTACCACATATAACCAAGAGAAAAATAGGGCTTTTGAGAGTGTCACTCTAGCACAATGGCAAGTACCAACATGAGGAGCTTCACCTCATAAATTTCAATCCGTGGAGACGTGAGGACCGGTATGAAGACCAAGAGCAAGTGAAGTGCACAAGTGCATGAGTGAAAGCACACAAGCATGCACACACATACACACACGTGCACAAAGTAAGAACAAAGGGTGGAACAATGGAAGTACTTCGAAGTGTGTGGAGAGATAGTGTCCATCATGTATCCATAAGAGTGGTCCATCTTCCAATTGTAGCTTGGGCAGTTGTCTGGTTCATCATTTTGTCATTGCTACCTTTGTATGGACTTCTTCCCTATACGCCAGCTTGATGGTGTCTTTGTGAGCATGCTCTTGCGGTTATCACCATGATGTCCTCTGGTTCTGCCAAAGATGGCTTTCCTCGTTTTTATGCCAGGTACTTGTAACCCATAATGGATTATGGGTAAGTGCATTAGTGCATGGGTTTAACAAGATATGTGCTTTGTGCATGGCCTTGTAATGTGGCCTTATGCATGCATACTTGGGAAATGCATTGGAAGAATTATGGTGCAAGAAGTTGGGTCTTGAGCTAAGTGCTCAAGGGTATGCCGACGAAGAGGTTTCCTAATCGACCATGGTTATCATGTTGCCGAAGTAGACGGTTCTTATCATGGTCAAATGTCCATCGATAGTCATCTCTTCGTAATGTTCTCCAGCATGGGGATTGACCATCGACTTATCTTCCCTTATTGATGGATGTCCTTGTTAATGGTTTATTGATGAGGTTCTTTGAGCGCCTGATCCTGTTTCTTTTTTTTTCTTCTTCTTCTTTTTCTTTCTCTCTTTTTTTTTCCTTTTTTTTTTGTTTGTTAACAATGTCACAAAACAAGAAGAGGGTGTTTAGTATCAATAAACTCTTTTACATATGTCAAATGTGTATCATGTGCCTAGGATTCTCAATTGTTTCTATGCACGGCCATGTAATGTGGCCCTATATTGATGCATACTTTGGAAATGCATCACCTGAATGGTGCAAATGACAAGGTTATGCCAAAGGCACATGGTTGTTGCTCGTCGAGGCTTCAAGGTTGTTGGTGGTCGTTGATGCAGTCTTTGTTGGAGGTAGCCAGTGGATCTTGAAATGATGTAATCCTTCTTATAGGGATCCATTTCACGATAGTATTTGGCCCTATAGACATAAGCTCTGTCCTCTTTATCTTTGGGTGGTTTCTGAATTTTGCTACCCATCGTGGTTGGCTCTTTGGCTCTTTGGAAGCTATTGGTACTTTTGGCTTCCACACCCATACCCTTTTTGGTTGCCTTTTTATGTTTGTCAAAGAAGTGAGTTGATCTGCTTTGGTTCTTTGTGCTTGGTGTTGACCCTTGCTTCTCCTTGGCGTCTTTGTGGAAACTGTGCTTGTGAGGGAGATTTGTGGTGTTTGCGCATGTAAGAGTGTCTTGGGTACCCACATTTGTAATCTCCCTTGTTGAGCTGCAACTAACGTCTTTGGCACCCGAATTTGTACGTTATTATGGTCGGCCTCCCTCGATTGCTTTGGTACCCAAATTTGTAGAAGACTATCGAATTGAGCTAGTCCTCGTTTCTTGGTGTTTCTTTTAGCATGGTTGACTTGCCTGACTAGGAAGGGTTGTGGCAAGGCTGGTGGTTGTTCTCCTTTTCATACCCAAATCTGCTTCATGCCCTGAGCTTCTTTCTTCTTGAATTCCATCTGTCTACTTGATATAGCAGTTGTCATTTTTGCTTGCCTCTTTGGTCGAGTTACACTTGCATTAGTATGTGAAGAAGAAGAGGGGTTTGCTGGCCTTTGAGCTTTTGCTTCCATGATTGAGTCTTTGTGCTTTGTAGGGTTTTTGACACACACGACATTTTCTTTACGAAGATTAGTTTTGGAAGAACTAAGAGAATGTGTGCTACTTGGCTTTGTGCGCATGCAATTCTCTAATTCTAATGTGATACATTGTTCAAGTGCCCCAACTTGAAGGATTTGATGTCGTAGGTTCAAGTTGACGGCATGGTCATAGATCCAGTCTTGACCCAAGACAAGTGGTTCTGTAAGGACCTCATCTTCACACACTAGCATTTTGACACTCATTGAAACATCTTGAAGATAGATGGGAAGCTCCACCTCGCCAAAACAAGGAGTTTCCACACCTCCCAAACCTATGAGATAGGCCTCTATGGGCTTGATGTTCAATTGCAGGTATTGGCAGTATGAAAGTCTGACTGCACTAGTTGTTGCACCTGAGTCAATCAAGGCTCTCACAGTCCTTGCATTCTTCCCTTGTCCTACCGCGATGTTCACAAATGGACGTCGATCAATTATTTGAGAAGCCTTTGCCCTTGATGTTTGACACATGGCCATGTGGTATCTTGGGGCCTCAGGGTTGACATCTAGGCCTAGGCATCTTAACTTATTTCTCCTAATGTGTTCTCTAGCCTCTGCCTGTGCTTCTTCTCTAACCCTTAACTCTTCTTCTTTTCGCTTCTTAGCATTGTTGAGTCTCTTGAGCATATCCTCTGTAAGAGGTTCTTGATATAGCTTGACACAACAACCACTGATATAGTTTGGCAGGATATCACCTTCTAGTGTGGCCAATTGAACTGCCCCGCTAGTGGAAATTCTATTAATGATCATGGGTCCATATCCTCTTTTTTCCAATTTACGGGCATGTTGCTTTAGTGTATAAACCAACACTAGGTCTCCTTCTTTCAAGCCTTTATCTTTGATAAATGCATCGAAGTATGCCTTTCGCCGTTTCTTTGCAACATAGATGCTTGTCGCTGCTTGTAGCCTTGTCTCACCTAAGCGTTGTAGATCAGATCCTAGAGGATAGCTCGTGTCCATTCCAGTCATGCTCATGTGCTACTTTTAAAGTTGGGATCAGGAAGTCCAAAGGTAGCACAGCATTTTATCCAAAGACCATCTGAAATGGGGTGGTATTGAGTACCATTTTGTAGGCAACTCGGTAAGCCCAAATAGCGTGATGAAGTTGTTTATCCCAATCAAAATGCTTATTATTTACCAATTTTGTCAATACATTACATAGGATCTTGTTCGTGCTCTCAACTTGTCCATTAGCTTGTGGATGATAGGGGGCAGACTTCTTATGTATCACCAAGAATTCTTGGAGAAGATGTTCAATGACTTCATTCAAGAAGTGTGTGCCCCTATCACTTACTAACTCTATTGGTAAGCCATATCTCGTGAACATATTCTCAAATAAGAACTTTTCCGTTGTTCATTCTCTGTTGTCGCTTTAACTTCTACCAACTTTGTAAGGTAGTCGGTGGCTACAATAATGTACTAAGCATGGGAGTTTCTAGTTGGGGGGTTAATAGGACCTACAAAGTCTATGCCCCACTTTGAAAATGCACGTCCTCCCATCATTGGTCTCAAAGGCATCTCATCTTGTCTAATTGGGTACTTGGCACGTTGGCATGTGTCACATTTCTTCACATAGGTATGTGCATCCATATGAAGAGTGGGCCACCAAAGTCCTGAGAATAGAATAGTCTTAATTACTTGATCAGGACCAAAATGTCCGCCTGCAACACTGCTATGGGCAGTTTCTAAGACTTTCAAATAATCTAATTCGTGAATGCACAGTCTTAAGTAACCATCTTTGCCTCTCCGATATAGGTTTTTGCCTACTAAGGCATAGTCTTTAGCCTCTTGCTCCATGCTTCGTCTCCTTGCTAGACTAGCCTTGCTAGGTAAGGTTCCTGATCTCATAAATTCTACCAATGGAGCACTCTTTTGGCACACTGGACAATTCTTGATCCACTCATGAATTTCTTTGTCTATACTAGGCCAATACACTCCTAAACGTTTTATATTTTGCAATGTTCGTTGTTTAGAATAGTGATTCCCTAGAAATCCTTCATGGGCTTGTTGCAACCAACTACTATGTTCATCGTCCTTGACACAACAAGCTAGAACACCTTCCGTATCTTGTTTATACATGCTTCCTGCCAATATTTGATAGCTTTGTGACCGCACAATTTCATCCTTGTTCGTCTTCACCTTCTTATTTGCGGGTCCAAAGGTTAGGACTGGTACCAACTTATTTGCCCATTTAGGAACAACTTCTAGATTGAACAGATAAGCATCGGGCAATTCATCAGACACTCCTTGCGGTGGCTCTCCTGAAGTGATGCAAGAAAGGTGATCCGCTCTGAGGTGGGTCTTACCTCGCCTCACAACCACTTCAAAGTCATATTCCATTAGTAAGAGGAACCATCTTACTAAGAGTCCTGTGTTGCAAGGTTTATTGACCAAGTATAATAAAGCTTGATGATCAGTGAAAATTTTGAACTTGTTGGCCAATAGATAGTGTCTAAACTTCTTTACAGCATGTACCATGCCTAACCCTTCTCTTTCGGTTGTGGTGTAGTTTTGTTCAGCAGCGTCCAACTAGCATAGGTTATAGGCAAATCTAAATTTCCTTCTCCTGTGGGTTGTGACAACACACATCCTATTGCATAAATGGATGCATCCACATGTACATGGAATGCCTTATTCCAATCAGGAGTGGTCAGTATTGGTGCTGTGCACAAGCGTCTCTTCAGCTCATTGAAGGACTTCTCGCATTCGTCGTTCCACTCAAATTTTGTCAACAAGGCATAAAGAGGCTTAGGTATAATTGCATACATGTGAATAAACCTAGGGTAATATCCACAATGGCCCATAAAGGCTTGTACCTCTTTAACATTCCTTGGCCTCGGCAACTCCGCTATGGCTTTTACTTTATCCTCATCTGTTGATATTCCGTTCTTAGACACAATATGACCTAAGATTTTACCTTGACGTACCATGAACACACACTTTTCTGGGTCCAGACACACTCGGTATTTTCTGCACTTGTTGAAGATTTGTCTGAGCTCAAGAATGTGACATCCCCTTTCTTTGGGATGAGCACATAAATCGTCCACATATACTTCTAAGCTTTTTTGCAAGAACTCTTTGAAGACATGACACATGAGCCTTTGGAAGGTTGCAAGTGCATTGGTCAGCCCAAATGGCATCACACGAAATGCAAAGACTCCCCACTCTGTGGCAAAGGCCGTTTTGTGTTGATCTTCTGTGGCAATGGCTACTTGGTTGTAACCTGAAAATCCATCAAGGAAGCTATAAACTTCCTTGCCCGCAACACGCTCCAATAAATGATCAGTGATTGGAAGTGGATAGCTATCTCTAATCGTAGCGGCATTAACTTTTTTAAGGTTAATACACACACGTAACTTTCCATTCTTCTTGGGCACTACTACAACGGGGGACACCCATTCAATATGCTCAATTTCATAGATGAATCCGGCTTCAATCAATCTGTCGATTTCTTCTTTTATTTTGGCTGCATAGGTGTCATAATATGTGTAGGGCTTCTGTTTGGTGGGCTTGGCATCTGCTATCATGGGGATCGTATGAGAACAAACCTTCGGATCTACTCCCTTCAAGTCTCTATAGTGCCATGCAAACACGTCCCTATATTCCCTTAACAAGGCTACCAACTCTGCTTCCTCTTCTTTACTTCGGTCATCTCCTATGTATGTACATCTCTCTTTGTTCTCTTCAATGGTGACTATGATTTTTTTGGTCTTTTCTTTGTTATCATATGCTTCTCCTATGGTGGCCTCTCTCTTAGGCATTCGTACCAAAATTTTTCGGTCCTCAACTTCGTATTTCTTGAAATTTTCTGGTACTTCGAACAATGATTTCTTCTCTTCTTGTTTCACTCGTTGCCTTTTCTTTTTCTTTTGACCTCCTTCACTTCCATCCTTTGAATTGACAGTTTTAATGCTTGTGAGAGATTCTTCTTCCTTTTGGGTGAATTCTCCTATGTCGTTTAGATAGTGCTCCTCTGAAATAAAGCAACTATCCATCACAATGGACTCTAGATCGTCATCATTCTCTTCTTTTTCTATGAAGTCACTAGGGTCACATTCTTCTAGCAAGGGTTGACACATGAACACTGAAATATCATAACCCTCCTCATCACAATGAGGTGTCCATTGTTCTTCATTAACTGCAATGTCCATGGTGGCTAAGATTTCTGCCCAATCATGAGGCTTAAATTCCTCATCCGAAAAGATCATCGGTGTATAGGCTGGGTCTCTAATTGGTCTATCTCCTTGAGAAGTTCCTTTTTCTCTCGCTTTTAGGCGTTTCTCCTCTTCCTTTGCGACCTTGCACATCCACAAATGAGTATCTTCATGCATCCAGGATGTCTCAGATGAACTTTTAGAATGCACAGAGATTGAATCTTCTTGCTCCTTGTGGATAGAATTCCATTGTAGGGGTGGTACATCTCTGAAGGTGTAATCCTTCAAATTTACTTTGGTCGTGACCCCTAAGCGTTGCAAGTATAAGGAGTTGGTTCCCCAATCCTGTACAACTTGCAATTGTCATAGGAAGGGCCTTCCTAGGATCATTTCGTAGGTAGTAGTTTTACCAAAGTCACATATAGCAAAGGTGTGCTCAAACTCTACACCACAAGTGGTTAGAGTTATCCCTTCTAGCAATCCTAGAGGTCTTTCCACATGTCCGTCAGCCATCTGAAGCTTCATTCTAGTTGGCCTTAATGCAGGCTTACCCCATTGCTTCCACAAGGAGGTGGTTGCAATAGCGACACCAGCACCTGAATCTATGATCGCTTTGGTTGTGTAACCTTGGTACGTGATTGGAAGGTAAGTATTACCTTCCTCACCTTCACTCATGTCCCCTATTTTTTCTAGAGGTATCTCTAGAACTTTCTGCTTAGAGTCTGTTTTTGGCATATTGGAATCAAGCTCTGGAACCTGATCCTTCACATGATTCCACAACTCAAGTTTTGCTTTGAACAGCTCCTCTACCATGAGATGACATTGAACCTTAGTGTTCTTCATGACATCAGTGTTTCTTGGAACCACTGAGTCTTCGTTTCTGATCAATATTGTGGGAGCTCTAATCTGGAGAGATTTCGATTCCCATGGGCCCGTGAATTGTGGCAACTCTTGTAAAGAACTGGATTCAAATCCTGAACTTTCTTTTTCTTGTTGCTCTACTTGGTCTCCATAAATAGATGGAATGTCTTGTGGGAATTGATCGTGACGGTCATCAATTTCAAGAATAGGAGGGGAAACATCCTTCTCCTTGGCCCATTTCTCTTCTTGTATTTCCCGCAAGAACTTTTGAGTGTGTTGTTGAATTGAAAGAGGTTCTCCCTCATCGATGGAGTCAGGAACATAGACTTTCTTTGGTGATGAGCTTTCTCTTTCAACAGTTGGTTGAGCTTGTGGAGGTAAAGAAACTTGAGGTTTATTTACCAACTGCTCTAATCTATCTATTAAGCCTTGGAAGTGCAAACCCGATGTAATAGCATTTGTCTGATTGAACGATTGACTGGCCTCGAACATAGCTTGAGCTAGTTCCACCATTTTTATGCACATTTTTGTCCGTTTAATCTCTAAATCTAATCTAGGGTAGCTCTTGTCTAGGTTCGCAGGTGTTGGTCCTTCTTGAAGTCGAGCCTGGTAGGCCTTGAACATCATGTCCAAGTGTTCTGGGGTTGGATCTGCAAGAACACAGCCTGGTTGTGGTGGTCTATTTACAGTGATTGGTGGGTGGGGATGAGGTGGTGTGGATGGAGTTTCGACATGCGATGAGCTTTGAGAGGCAATATCTTCTATTTTTGTTTTTGTGTCTTTCAGGCTTTCTTCTAGTTCAAATAACTTTTTGGTCCACTTACGATTGGCTTTCTCTCTAGTATCCTTCCATGTTCTTGTTTTTCTCTTACTAGGCTCTCCTGACTCACTTGGCTCTGATTGCTCAGCTGGTTTGGCTTGTTGTAAGGCTTTTGCTCTAGTAACTGCGTGTATAGGAGCCACATTATCGCTATTGGAGCTTGAATCCCCTACTAAGCCTATTACATTAACGAGTGTCTCCTTTGGTGCACTAGAGGGATGTCCGGGACAATCTCTCAGGAGTTGTTCTTTGCCACACTTGAGACAAACAACTTGCATTGTGATGTTCTACCCTTGTGTCGGAGTTGGTGGGTGGGGTGGTTGTTGTCCTGGTATAGGTTGAGGTTGGCTATATCCTCTATGTTCATTCGGTCTAGCTACTCCTCATGGTCCTGGACATAGGTTATACCTAGGAGCTTCTCTGCCTTGTTCTCTAGGAGGGTACCCGTATGGTCTACATTGGGGTGGTACAAACGATAGTGGTTGTCTATTCATTGGGTAGTCTTTAGTGTTGTGGTTGGGGTAGTTCAGCTCACTATAAGAGTACATGTTAGGCTCGTGAGTTGTTTGTCCCTCGTAAGGGTAAAGCTGTGACAACCCTAATCCTCCTCTGGTGCAGACATGAGATGGATGATCTCCACCGCAAAGTGTGCAACTTTCTAATATTGGGACTCTCAACGAAGAGTTCTGGTAGTTCCTTTGTCCTTGTACTCCTAATTTCTTGGCCACTAACTCTACCACTTCCTCCATGTAACTCGAACTAGAAGTCTCGTTGCTCCTTGTATCCTCTGTTTTGGTAGGATCTTGTGTGATTTTGAGATCCTCAGCTAAGTTGTCTTCCAAATCTATGCATTCTTGAAGACACTCACTCAAAGTTTGTAATCGTTTTACGTATACTAACATTCTCAATGTTCCATTGGTTAGACCTTCTAAAAATAGGGATATCATTTTTTGCTGAGAAGGTCTCTCTGTCACAGGGCATCCGTCTACATATTGACTAAATCTTTGTCCTTCATTTTTATTGTCTCGTTAGGAGCTTGTTTGAAACTATGTAGTAAGGATGACGAATTGTGCTTGATCCCTCGCTTAGTGAATTCCCAAACAAATTCTTGGAAGAATTGTCCGATATTGCCAAAGGAATTTGGATCCAAGGATTGAAACCAAGCTAAGGCTATTCTCATGAGGGTTAGCCCAAAGGATTGATATTGCATGAAAAAGTCATCCACTTGCTCCGCTCGCAACACCTGCTTGAATTCTGCAATGTGGTCATAGGGCTCTCTTGTGCCATCATAACGATTTCGCATACATTTGCCCAATTGGATTGGTCTCACTCTGTTGCCTGGCTCTGGGGATCGAATTATGATGGGAAAACCTTGGGGTGGTTCTGTCCTAAAGGTAGGTCTATTCATATTTTCCATTTGCTGGCTAGTGTGGCCGTGGGGGTTAATTCTTGGCATGGTGAATTGCAAATGTGGTTTATCGGGTATACCACCTTGTCTCATTTGTCCTAACATCACATTTCTGTTCTTTTTTGGGTCGCAAATGGGTTTTATGAGGTAGTTGCATGATCTCGAGCTAACTCTCCCCTTTCATTAATTTGATCAGGGTTTTCAGTTACTACATACATCTGGCCCATCTTGTCCATGTAGACTCCATCTTCGTACTTGATAGTTGGTCTTGGAACTATTTCTAATTCAGTAATGTTTCTCATTCTTGCTACTGACCTGTATAGACCGTCGAGGTAGATGGGTATTCCTTGTAGGTTAGTGGATACGTATTGAAGCGACATCCTATATATCCCCTTCCACTGTAGACATAAGACCTTCCCTAGGTATGGATCTATGCATGTCTTCAGAAGCCAAGAGTCTCTCCCAGTTAAATGACATTTTCGACTCACTTGTCTATGAACTCAGCCTGTAGTGTTAACCACTAAGTTGTGAGTCCCTGACTTGGTCGTATGGTTGACCTTAGTTTCAAGTGATTTGGTACTTTATCTATCTCTTCCTAAGTATCAACTTGAGCTTAGGTTCATAAGCCATGTCTACAAGTCCAAAATTGTCCTTTGAATTGCTCAAAATCTTATGGAACCCCTTGCTTCTTAGTACAACCTGAGGGTCAACTTCAAAATACCCTATCTAATCATCCTCATATTAATTTTACCGTAACCAGTCGAAGTTTTGGTAGTACTCCCCACGAGCTTTCCAATGAGCCCAAAATCACTCCGAACGGATTTCGTATGAGAAAGTTATGCCAGTTCAGGGTTCTGGGGGTTAAAACAGGGAAATAGGATCGATACCACCTTTGGACGATATGATACCACCAAGAAGTCCAAGATTGCGATACCAACTTCCACGATACGATACTGGAAATGGTCACGATACGATATCTTTGATTTGCACAATATGATACCAAGTTGTGGGCGATACGATACTTGACCAGTACACGATACGATACGAGATTTCTCACGATACGATACCAAGGAGACAAGCGATACGATACCAAAATTTACACGATACAATACTGGTTCTATGGACGATACGATACCATTTTTTTGCACGATACGATACTAGAATAGGCACGATACGATACCACTGGGGCGACCGCGATCGCAATACTAGCACTTGACGATACGATACCAGAATGGTATCGCGATACCTCAAGTGGGCATGCACGATATGATACCTCAACAAGTATCGTGATACACGGGAATTCTGGTATCGTGATACCAAAACTCAATCGGACACGATACTTGGAGATTTTTAAGCCCAAATTCAAAAATTTTTGTAGATATGTGTACCTTATGTTCTCCTTGTCACTCCTATCAGCCTGTAGATGAAAAATCACCCTTCAACTCACGATACCACCGTCGTGATACCAAACGCAGGTCTTGTCACTCTGCGATACTACCACTCAGATTTTTTATGTTTTAAGTGGATTTCAAGGCGATTTCTTCAGCGTTTTAGCTCTGAACACCCTCTGCAATTGTTCCTCACAGTCTCAGGTGAAAAATGAGGTGAATGTACACTCGAAAATGAGAAAAAATCAGAGAGGAAGAAGGTGGGAAGAGAAGATGATGATGATGAAGATGAAGAAGAAGCAAAACTCAGAAATTGAACTGAAAATGGTGATTTTTTTACCTTCCAATGTCGCTACTCTACGTCTTACTGTCACACGCTCATCCTCCAAGCTCTCCCCCCGGCAACGACGCCAAATTTGGTATCACTCTAGCACAATGGCAAGTACCAACGTGAGGAGCTTCACCTCATAAATTTCAATCCGTGGAGACGTGAGGACCGGTATAAAGACCAAGAGCAAGTGAAGTGCACAAGTGTGTGAGTGAAAGCACACAAGTATGCACACACATACACACACATGCACAAAGTAAGAACAAAGGGTGGAACAATGGAAGTACTTCGATTACAAATGAACTCTCTTACAAAGTTGAAATCTACAACCAGCTAACCCCAAAAATGAGCTCTCCAACCCTCTTTATAGTTTTTTGAGTAGTTTTGGCCCTGTCCAGACCTAGTGTCCGGCCTACTTAAAAAAATAGGTTTCAAGGCTTATTTGGGGGCTCAAACGAAGTCTAAAAATTATGAAAACTAGTAGGATGATACTTCTAATACTCCTCAAGCTCGAGGACTCCTTGGCTTGAACAAAATGGAGTTCTAAAAATAGAAAATGGTATTTACAATGGTTTTTATTGATAAAAATCACTATATCTATAGGGATTTCTTCTGAAAATTTGACATGTGCTTCTTGGAGCTCCCTACATGCTCCTTCTTCTTTAGTTTGTCCACTTCATTGATGCGCTTCGCTGCTTGTGTGTGACCTTGACTATCAACAGAGAGTCTATGTGAAGAAAATACAGAGAAGAAGATACAACAGTGTGACAAAGAGAACATCAGCCTCTTGGGAGTAGCTACACACACAATAGATAAAGCCTACAAGTGCACTACATCAACAGATGTAAGTAGATGTTGGTACACAGAGGGAGACACATGTTTTGGCCTCACACAAACTATAAGAAAGTGCAATAGCTATTAATACTTTATAAGGAACTCTTTGCTAGAGATCATAAATTTATGCCTTCTCAGAGATAGACAGAAAGAGAAGCGAATGTGCATTCTCTCTATGCTCATAATCTACCTTGGACCTACAAAAAGAACGGATGCGCAAAATCATATCTAGCTAGCTAGAATTTTGCCTCGCACCATCTTTGAAACAGAGAGAGAGAGAGAGAATGAGAGAGGTGATAATCCCTTGCTAATCCTCTCCTCTCCATCCTTAGCTAAGGATATCTGATTGCACCTTAGCAATGGTGTTATTGGACATCTCTTGGTCCAAGAATTGATGCACAGACAATATAGCTCTTGAATATAGCAGCCACAGAAGCTCTCGGTCAAAAGAATCTTGGGACACACTAGGAAGTCTATATGAAGATAAAACTCATTCAAAGATTTATGTTTTAGAGGCCGAGTTCCATAATCTCTCTATTTTTCCGCAAGACAAAATCACAAAGGTGATAACACAATTTGAAATTATCAAAGAAAGTTACTTTGTGGACAAAAAAAATATAAAATGAAGACATGGCCATTAGAATGCTTAACAAGGTTCCTAGATTCTATGTAACTTTTGTGCCCACTCTTTACAAGAGAGGGTAAGAACTCACTAGGGAAGAAGTAAGAAGGCTTTTGCTTTGCCATCACTCCAGGCAAAAGACTCAAGCTACACAACAAATAGCTATGAAAACCAAGATTCTTTCAAAAAGATTGAAGTTCAAAAAGTCACTCAAGAGTCTAAGAAAAAGGGCAAGACAAATTTTGTTTATAACTTTTGTGGCAAGCCTGGACACATAGAAAAAGTATTGCTTCAAGAAGAAAAACAAGGACAAGTCCAAGTCTACTCCAAAGAAAGAGCATCAAACTCACTACACAAGTGAAGATCTTTTTCTTATAACTGAACATAAGGCACTTGTCACATCTGCTTATAGCAAAGAATGGATTTTTGACAATGGGGCTTCATATCATATATGAAATGATAATAAATAAGGCCAAGTTTATCTTGGAGATAACAAGTGTGTTTGGATCCAAGGAAGAGGTAAATTTCACATCACAAACTCAAAAGGTGAGATCAAGGCACTTAAAGATGTTCTTTATGTACCAATCCTTTGTAAGGACCTTCTCTCAATGAAGGTCATTACTCAGTGCAACATAGTGGTGTAGTGTGATCATGAAAAAGTCCAAGTCATCGATCAAATATGCAAAGAAGTCATAGCTCAAGAATTTGAAGACAAAGGTCTCTACGAGATTTCAAGTTTCATGGCCAAGGATTCAAGCTTTAGCTTGCAGCATTTCAGATTTGGAAACATCTCTTACTTGGCAAAGATCTCTTCAAGTTATCTTGCCAAGGGTTTACCCAAGATCACACAAATAGAATTGAACTAACAAGCATTTGTTGAGCAAACATTTATCCCTTTGCATATAGAAGCATACATTTCCTCATCTACGCCCTTAGCATTACTTGATGCCGATCTTTTTGGACCTATACATACACTATCTCTCAATGGGTCACTTTACTTCTTCTTGGTAGTAGACCACTTCACTAGGTATACGAGTTTATTCATTAAAACATACAGAGGATGCACTTTCCAAGTTCAAGGAGTGGATAGAGATAGTTCAAGATGACTTTTCAAGTTCTTTAAAGACCATCAGATCAGATGGAGACAGTGACTTTGTCAACCATAATTTCTCAAAATATTTGAAGCAGCAAGGTATTAAGTACAAATGAAAGAAGGATACTCAACAAGGTATTGGTCTTCAGAAGATTCAAAGTGTGTTCTAGATGGCCAAGACTATGCTTCATCCGAATAAACTTCCATAAAAGTTTTGGGACGAAGTTGTACATACAAGAGCACATATTCTTCATAGAGGGTTCTCACATGTTTTGAAGAACCAAACCCCATTCAAGGCTTATTTTCAAGGGAAACCTAGTGTGAGCTACTTTAGGGTCTTTGTTAGTAACACCTATGTCCAAAGCCCTAATGATGATTCATCGATTATAGTGATCATCAAAAGGCACATGAACTCTATGAACCTAAGAGTCACTCAGCTATAGTTACCAAAGACTGTAATTTTGATCAATAATCTAAGTGTTCCTTCATTTTGGATTTTTCTCAAGATCCGAATCCTCCCATTTCCTCTTCAAAGGAGGATCATTCCACTACTAGACAATCACACTATGCAGAGCAAGCTCTCTTTGTACATCAGTTTGCAGATCATGGCATAGTTTTGGAGCATTAGGACTCAAAGATACAATCTCAGTTCTTACCTCAAATGGCTATACCTCCCATCCTACCATCGAAGGTCTTCATTTTCCCTCAACTTTAGTTGGGCTTTGCTTCAGGATCTGTGGTTTTTCATTTTCCAGTCATCTCTTCAAGACTCCACTTATCTCATTTACAGTAGCATTCTTAGCATATAGTATTCCATTCATGGAGTCCCCCATCTATCCATTCCCCACAAGATACTCTTGGATCTACATGGATACATCACTCAAAGTGTAGCAAGCTATCACCAAGGTATTGTGGACCTTGGAAGATAGTAAAGAAGTTGAGTGATGTTGCATACCGATTAGAGCTTCCTCCAGATTGCAGAGTCCATCCAGTGTTTCATGTCAGTAAACTAAGAAAGTATATATCTAGGGAGGATAATCTAATAGAGGGTATTGTTTCTTTGCAGGAAACTGATAGATCATATCATTCTCCAGACAGAATACTAGATAGGAGACAAAAACGGTTGAGGAATCGTGTCATCCAAGAGTATCTGGTAGCCTGGAGAGGATTACTACTTACTGACTCTACTTGGGAATCGGAAGCTTTGGTTCGCAAGTACTTTCCCTCATTGATCATTGAGGACAATGATCTTTAGACGGGGGAGAGTGTCAAACATTGGTCTACAGAGACCATTCCGTGTGTGTGTGGGACTAGGGCTAGTTAGCCAAGGTTCTAAGCTCGGGGGTATATCCTAAGGTATTTGATAGTTAGTGGGGATGAGTGTTGCATGCTGGCCACATGGCGATGCTAGAACATTCCAGAACACTGCTATTTTAGATACAAGAGGATATAAATGGATGGGATTAGAGTGGCACACACATCATTCGCAAGTTTCTTGAGGAAAGCCTCACAGTGGGTGCTCCTTTTTTATTGTGAGAGTGTGTGTGTGTGAGTTGTCTTCCTTATCTCCTTCCTTGTGACATGGTACCAGAGCTAGTGTGGTTGTAGAGAGCTCGTGGAGAAAGCCGACAGTGAAGATTACGCAAGAAAGCGTGGAGAAAGCGCGATTCACAAACGACCTTAGATTGCTACGAAAATTGGCATGAAGGTAGAAGGGGTCAAAATATTTTCGTGAGTTATCCCTTTGGAGTCACTTGTTTTCGTCAGATCTTTGTTTTCTAGCCATCTCAACCTCTATTTTAAGCTTGCAAGGTGGAGCCCGCATCTTGTTCAACAACACTCATATATTCTAGATCCGGAATTTTAAGTGATTCCGTGTATTGTTGATACATGAAAACTGTGTTTGTTTTAGATCGAACTGTCACGTCATAGTGTGACAGCATTCAAGAAGTATTACTTGTAGTGTTTTTGCACTCTTGTGAATTACTCCAAATATGGCAAACGCGGATGGAATGAGTCAGCTTATGAGTAATAAGCTAGACAAGAACAACTTCCATGCTTGGAGATTCAAAATGAAAAATTTCGTGATTAAAAAAGGCTACTAAAAGTACATCAAAGGAGAGAATGAAAATGCTCGGTAGTTACCAGAGAGGAATTGAACTATGAACCAAGATATGTTGAAACAGATGATGATGAATCACATCCTATCAAGCATACAGAAAACACTATCTATGGAGAAAAAAAAGGTAAACATCTTGGTGATATGTTGCATGTTCCGAATATAACAAAGAATATGGTTTCTATTGGACAAATGGTTGACCAAGGATTACAAGTCAGGCTCAATGTTGATCAGTTATATGTAGAAGAGTACAAACAGGATGGAAGATTGATTGCCAAAGAAAACAAAGTGGATAGGATGTTCACCTTAAATTTAAAAATTCTTGAAATGAATGCAACCATGTTTGCAAAAGGTGCAGGAGTTACTGCGGATATAAAGATCTCGCACAAACGCATCGGACATGTAAATTTGCAGAGGTTGAAATTAATGCAATCAAAGGAGATTTCAATGGACTACCAAATTTCAAGGTTACAAAGATGGAAAAGATATGTGCAACATATCAATTTGGTAGACCGTCAAGAGCATTACTTCCGCATGACAGGCATGTTAAGTGAGATGTGCTAGAAATAGTACATATTTGGGATCCTACAAAGACCACATCTATGGGCAGTTGCAAGTTTTATGTTACTTTGATTGATGACCATACATAGAAAGTATAGGCATATTTCATGAAAGAAAACAGTGAAGTGTTTACTCACTTCCAGAATTTTAAAGCTATGGTAGATAAGCATACAAGGGACTATATTCAGACAGTAAGATCTGATGGAGGAAGTGGGTACATGTCAAATGAGTTCAGCAACTTTCTAAAAAGTTATGGGATTCGACGTCAGAATTTCATGCAGGTACATAATGGTTTTGCTGGACGCAAAAATATACATATTGCAAAAATAGCAAGAGCCTTGATGGCTAAAAAGGATATGCCTCATTGTTATTGGGCAAAAGTTATGCACACTATTGTATACATCATGAACAAAACTATGACTGTTGTTGTACATCAAGCTACACCTGAGGAGTTCACAGATAAAAAGACAAACTTATCACATATGAAAGTATTTGATTGTATTACATATATACATGTTCCAGATGAGTTGAGGATAAAGCATGATCCAAAGGAAGAATAATGTATCTTCATTGGGTACTCCCTTGAGTAAAAAGGGTATAAATGTTATAACCCATTCACACGACAAGTGAAGATAAGAAGAGATGTGATATTTGATGAAATGTCAAGCTTCTATGCATATGCCAAAGAATGTCTTAATCTTGAATCAAATGATAAAGAAAATGTTGTAAAATCAAGTGTAGAATCTCAAGCTTTGAGGGACCAAATGTGTCACCAAGCAATAGTTCCAACTCAAATCCATGGAGTGGAAGATTGTGTGGAAATTTCAGTCAAACAAATTCATCAAATACATCCAAGAAAGATAAAGAAAAGCTTTCTACTCATAGTAAAACATCTACAAGTTTTGAAGACATTGATGGAGATTCAAGCGGTTCAAAAAAGCATCTTGATGAGGAACTTGGATTGCCCTCTATGAGGACTCCAAGAGAGGCACATGCAAATGATACGAGAAGTGACCCAAGACCAAGAAGATTTGGGACGATGCAAAATTCAGCGCAACGATTGACATGACAATTATATGGCTCGTCATTGTGCCTACGTGACAAAGGTAATAGAAGATGTTGAACCCTCTTGTTTTGAAGATGCAATTGGAAATGCAAATTGGGATGAGGAGATAACTGCACTTTATGTAAACAAAACATGGAAGTTGGTTCCTTTGCCGAAAGGAAAGAAACCCATAGGTTGCAAGTGGGTTTACGAGGTGAAGCACAATGCTGATGGTAGCATATGGAGGTATAGAGCACGATTAGTAGCAAAAGGATATGCACATACATATGTCATTGATTATGAGCATACCTTCAGCCCTGTAGCTAAAATTTCTACTGTCATAGCACTTGTTGCATTCGCTACAGCAAAAGGATGGACTTTGCATCAAATGGATGTGAAGAATGCCTTCTTACATGGTGAGTTGCAAGAAGAAGTATACATGTACCAGCCACAAGGATATGAAGATTCAAAGCACCCAGAATATGTTTGCAAGTTGCAAAAGGCTTTGTATGGGCTTAAACAAGCCCCTCGTGCTTGGCATGCAAGGATTGTTCTTAACATTCATAATTGTCGGTTGCAGCATTCTTTGTGTAACTGCACCTATCAATGAACTTGACTAGATATGAGGCAAAGATGAGGCAAAGAAGATTGTGCCACCTTAATCTTATAAAATTGCAACCGTCGCTTTGGTATGAGTATTTGGGTATCAAGTCTGCAGACCCACAATGCATTGGAGCACTTTTTCTATGATCACAGGGGCCTCCCCTTGCTCTTTTGGCTTTGGCATGAGGTCTCTCCCAAAATCTTTTTTTTGTTTGCCTGAGATTGTGGCATTTCTGCCAAGTTAGCTTCCTTTATACTTGCTGTTTCAGCTTTCATCACTCCAATTTCAAGGAGGAACCTTCATTCTTCTTGGAATTGATCTTAATGCTCTTTCCTTTGGAGGAATTTCTGTCTGTAATCAAATTTCCCATCAGAGCTGACCATACACGCTGGCTTAAAGATGAGCCAGTAGAATCGCCAAAAAAGTGTTGGCATTTCCAAAGGACTACAACTTCACCTTTGTTTTGGTGTTCTTACTTTGCCCAAGCTAGATGATTACTACAAAAACCACAACTACAGGCAGATTATTTTTTGGAGACTTCATTACTTAAGTGTATATGTACTCAGCAAACAACTTGTACTTGCACCTAAATCCTTTCCTCTTAAGGTGTATGGTTTCTGCGTGAATACTACGTTCTAGAACAAAGAATGTGTGAAGTGCAGTAAGAGAACTTGAACAATAACTCAATGCCAAGAATTGCTTGCATCAAATCAACCCATAGAGCAGATTACTAGTAACTAAAACACTTCACTTTATTGAGTGTGTTCAAAAACACGACTCGATAGTATTAAGTAAACACCCGGAAACTGACTAGTACGTGCTAGGCATTCAGCCCCTTCTTGTGTCAGATTCGGGCGATCCCATGGGTGCTATGTCCTTCACTGTTGTACTTTCCAATTAATCAAGCTATCTGGAAGAGTAGATCGCAAGATCGAGCTTCCTTTTAAAAAATGGTGAACATAGAAATGGTTTGCAGCACGGCAGCTACAGACTTACACAGATTTCATTTCAGCAATATAAACCTGCATACAGCAGGAGCACACAGATGAAAACACAGAACACACAGGTGGAAAACAGAGATCGCAAGTAGTCCATTTTCATTTCTTTTACACATAATCTTCTTCCTCTCTTTCCACAGATTTCATTTCAGCAATATAAACCTGCGTACAGCAGGACCACACAGATGAACACACAGAACATACGTGGAAAACAGAGATTGCAAGTGGTCCACTTTCTCTTCTTTGCATTCTTCTTCCTCTCTTTCCTCTTTTCTTCTCGCATCCTCTCTTTAATCCTTTTTTCCCCCTTTCACCTCATTGCTTGGTTCCATTACTGCATATCAAAATGGACCACCCATCCCTCGACATAGATATGCTTGGCTGGCCCTTGAGTTCTCTAGACAGCTAGCCCTACCGAGGAAGTTTTTTTTTTTTTTCTTTTTTTTTTTTGGTGGTTGTTTTGTTCTTTTTGGTTTGTTTTTTTTTTTTTTGGTGTGGGGGGGGGGGGGGGGGCTTGTTAGAATGCACACATGACACACTAAGTTCAGAGAGATGGCTTTAGCATGAACAAGCTACAGCCATTTCAGTGCTGTGGAGGCTCCTCCTCTTACTCAGATATGATAGAGATTACTAGACTTATTCATCAGGACTTGATTCAGTTGGATACAAGGACCTGAAAAGAGCTTACTCAGGAGCTGGGCACGAAGACGGTTTCTACAAAATGCATCTTCTCCTCGCAAAAAGGTGGTTTCATGGTCAAGCCTAAATATTTAACACATTTAACATATGGGATACGATGTTCCGGCCTAAATATATGGGTACACATTTAACATATGAGATACGATGTGTTAATGTTCAGATACGTATATCATCAATGATCAGCTTGAGATTGAGACTGGTAGATACAGTGGAATTCCCCCAGAAGACAGGATATGCCAGGTATGTCATAGAGAGCCCAAGACACAGCTGCACGAGATATGATCCTGGGCTACTTCCATTACCTATTCAGAGAGGAGTTTGGGCGACAATCCAGAGTTACGAGATGCCAGGACCAGAGATGTTTGGGTCTATTTTTGTTTCAGCTCAGGAAACATAGAGATCATCTGCTTAGGAGATCAGAGAGCCAGATTTGGCAGCAAGTTGCTGATCTTTTCCAGCCAGTCGCTGCTACTAGACAGCAGATCTGAAATACGATCAATACTGGAGGTATTCTGATTGACCACACAACAGACTGTGGGAGATACAGATGTCCATGACTAAAAAGGAGTATCCCAGCACAGACCACGATTACAGAGGAGGATTTGGACCATCTTGGCACCACGAACGACTCCCTGTGAGGACCCTCACCATGGAGGATATTGAGAAGATTTGGCACTGACAGATACTCCATTCGCTCTGACATGGAAGACCATACTTCATAAGATCCTATTATATATTGTATTGCCCAGCATCAGCCTCTTCTCAGGACCTTGTATTTCTGTATTGACTAGAAGTCTCTAATCCATTCACAGCTCTACCACACCCAGTACTCTACTCGTCCCTAGATTCTAGTCTCTTGGTTTCTTTTTTTCAGTATTTCTAGCTCCTCAGACATTTTGTCAGATTCACCAATTTCTCCTCCTCCCCCTCCCACTCCTGATCCCCCCCCCCCACCCCCAAAAAACCCTCCCCTCCTCTCTCCGTTCCCCCACCCCTTTCCCCTCCCTCCCTCCCTTCCCTCCCTCCTCCCCCCTCCCTTCCCTCCCTCCCTCCCTTCCCTCCCTCCCTCCCACTCTCTCTCTCTCTCTCTCTCTCTCTCTCTCTCTCTCTCTCTCTCTCTCTCTCTCTCTCTCTCTCTCTCTCTCTCTCTCTCTCTCTCTCTCTCTCTCTCTCTCTCTCTCTCTCTCTCTCTCTCTCTCTCTCTCTCTCTCTCTCTCTCTCTCTCTCTCTCTCTCTCTCTCTCTCTCTCTCTCTCTCTCTGTGTGTGTGTGTGTGTGTTATTCCAGAGATGTACATGCCTGGAGGAACGAGAAGTTCCTTGCGCGGGGGATAGCCAAGGCCAAAAGCCAGAGAGTTCATATGAGGTACCTACTCATGATGACCAGATTAGTATGAGAGACCTCAGATTAGTATGAGGGACCTTAGAGAGAACTCTAGATGGTGACTAGGCAAGGACTATAAATAGGCTGGAAGGAGAGTCCCAAGTATGTCATTCTCCACTTATCACATTTGGTATCAGAGCTTGAAGGAGAGAGAGACCTTGAGGGAAAGCTTGATGGAGATGAAGAACAATCTTTTTGCTTGCAAGAAGGGAAGGATTCAATGCTATTTTGGGGGCGTGTTCATCATCTTCGTGAGAAAGAAAACACAAGCAGCCATGGAGTTTGGATTTGCGTGGAGCTCGAAGTTCGAATAGCATCGGAGAGTGGTGCCAAAAGATTATGCCTCGATCGGCAAAAGAGACGCTTTGTTCGCGATCTTAGATGAGTACAAACTCTTCAATTTCTAATAGATGACAGAGTAGAAGAGGTGCAGCAGGTGGGAATCGAACCTTTCGCCTCGTCCACATGAGGTAAGGCTCTACCCACTAAGCTAAATGCGCTTGATATAGCTTTACAGAAGACTTTTATTTTGACTACATCTTTGGCTGCGCGCACTAAGCAAAGAGAGAGGTTAAGAAAGAGGTAGAGAGAAATAGAGAAAGAGATAGAGAGAGGAGAAAGAGAAGGAGGAGAAAAAGAAGAAAGAGAGAGAGAGAGAGAGAGAGAGAGAGAAGTAAAGAGAAGGAGAAAGAGAAAATGAGAGATGAAGAAAGAGAGAGAATGAAGAGAGAAAGAGAAGGAGATATTGGAAGAGAGACATGTCAAGAGAGATAAAGAGGAAGAGAGAAAGAGAGAAAGAAATAGAGAGGGAAGAAAAGAAGAAAAGAAGGAAGAAGAAAGAGAGATTTATTAAAGAAGAAAAAAGAGAAAGGATTAAGGAAAGAGAGAAAGAAAGAGAAAGAGAAAGAGGAGGAGCAAGAGAGAGGAAGAAAGAGATTTTGAGTGAGATAAACTGAAGAGTAGAGAGAGAAGGAAAAGATTAAAAAGAAAGATAAGAAGTAAGAGAAAAAGATTTTTTGTCTATAGAAGATTATTTTCATGTATCACCACGATGAATTAGAGTGAGCATGAGGTATGTGATAGAAGTACCGTGCATAGGCTAATTTTGTCTTTAGAAAGTAAATGACAAGGATATATCCCTCAAGAACAATTAAGATGAGTTTTCTTCTACTAACTCATGAGCACATGAATTCTTCTTCATGAGAATCTATGTACTTGATATGGAATTTTATCCCTAGTCGACAAAAGTTTGTGCTATTTTTATGATCATCAATACAAATATTAAATGCTTGTATATGATTGGTTGTGACGAGGTTAATGAATTTGCAAGAAGCACAATGAATAGAATGACATCCATAAATATACACTTTCATTGAAAGGTAGATACTATGTAAAGAGTCGATTTTTCCACCAGATGACTTGCATTGTTAATTGGTTTGCATTGATCTAAACGATCATTATATGCAATGGATATGTCTCCATGTCATAATTCATCCAAGACAATGAATATGTCTAATAATAAGGATTAACATGTCTCGTCATTTTTTAGATTCAAAAAATAATTGAGCAAATAGTTAGTGAGGTAATAGCCTCATAGAGATTTGGATGCTTCTCTTTGAAGGAATGTCCAAATTTATTGAAATTTGGAGGGCAAGTAGCTCATAGGCTTTTCTTTAACTTGTTAAAGTATTGCAGGTATAGAGGCTTAGTATTTTGGTCATTGTGAAAGCCTCAAATATCCGAATACTATGAAATTTATACAAATAAAAGTAGATAGTAGTAACTATATGTCATTAAAATTTGGAAAAAATTAGACATCAATTGGTAGGTCAAATGACCTATTTTTTCAGAACAATTTCTAACAAGAATTTGCCAAAGAGTGGTACATGTGTGTGTTGAACACATGGTTGTTTCATAATGGAAGCTCCAATTTCAAAATTTTTTCTTGGAAAAACTACTCCAGTATAGATCCTATGATATACCCAAAATTCAAAGATTTTGGAATTTATCTTCATAGTTAGAAGATATTCTAAAAGTGCAGCAGCATTGTTTTTAGGCTCACCTAAGCGCAGGTATAGCACAGATAGAATGATACATTAGAATGAGTATTGGATTGAATTTTAAGTTGAAATTTTGTGAAACAAAACTAGATAAGTTGACATAGATTTGGGCATAAAGAAAATGAAATTTGGGGTTTATTTGATCAGTTTAAGAGCTTCAAGGAGATGACCCTTTACATTTTCAGAGTTGGTAGTCGAGTGTTCGACCCCACCAATGAAATGGTTATAAAACAAGCAAATATCCAAATCAAGTGATTTTTAAGCCTCATGAAAGCTTAAGCAAAGCTACATAAGGCTTGAAAATTTCAGAGATTTTACATGAGTAAAAGTTAGTTAAAATTAAGCTTTAATCTTCTCCTATTGGAAATTATTTATGTAGGAGATGTTGTTGAAAGGAAAAGATTTTCCATTGGATTTTATGATACATTTTTTATATGATGTGAACACCATGGACTAGTCATGCCCTAGATGCTTGTTTATTGATCATTGGTTTACGATGACCATTCTTAGTAGGACAGAGGAGACTCTATCAAAATTTTCATTAATATATATAATGCCATGAGAATATGGGACAGGAGAACTTTAGTAGTTGTTCTTATTTCATGTATTATGGATTGTTACAGGTTGTATGAATTCCAATTTCTTGTGACTTTATACTTGACTCAAGTTACATGAGTTGATATTTGATGCAAGCCACATCCTTGACAACTCTCTTTGAGTTGATTTATTATATAATTTCTCATTTCTCAACTCAAGATGAGTTGATGTTCGAGATAGTTATGAGTCACAGAGTCATACGAATGACTCTGTTCTTTCCATCGAGGGAAGGAAACACTTCAGGAACACTTCATGATTTCATTTTATATTTATGGTTATGAGAACTCACCGATTTATTCTTGTCTTTTTTCTCGAAGAAATGTTCGACTTTAATCTCATACACACATCTATATGAGATATAAAGTTTGGTGATACGACACATCAAACTTTGTATTCTACCTAGGTGTAGGACAAATGGTATGGGAGAGAAGTCTTTGATATTGTATTTTTTATATGATTTGGAGTTCATTCATATGATCTTCTTATTATTAGACAACAGAGGGGCAATTGAGACAATCACTCTATATATGATTGCAAACAAGGGAAGTCCGCAGGCAAGCAGCCTAGAAGTGGAAAGGCAAGGCTTGCACATAAGAACTGTGAATAGGCAATTGCATTAAGAAAAAATTCATAGAGTACATACTACTTTATTTAATATGTTCGAGGTTAGGCCATGTTTCATACATAGTGTGTATGAGGTGAGATAGATGCTTAGCCTAGTGGGCTATGAGTTTGCACACATCTACTTACCATTTCTTTTAGTGTATTTAGTGGACTCGTATTATGGTTCTTATTATATCTCGAAGTGTTAGATTATTGCAGTAGTTTACTAGAGACACCTCATTTCTAGTTAGCAATGATTTGATCATAGTGATGATCAAATGGTGATCAGAGATAAAGCAAGTTTCATCCACTTGGAACATCTTGCATGTTATTATTGAGAAGGCGGTGGTAGTTCTACTAGTTGCTATACTTTCTTAGCACGTCTTCACTTGGCACGATGGACTTAGTTCCATCAGTGTGGATTGAGATTTACTTCATATGGGAGATATTTTGATCCATAGTTTGGATTATTATACATGACAGATCAAGATTTTGATCCATAATTTGGATCATTGATAGATTGACATCTTAGTCCATAGTTTGGATCATTGACAGATTGTCATCTTGGATTTACAGTTTGGATCATGATGAGACTTTCTTGAGTTTCATTTCATTACAATGAGTAAATTAAGCAGATTTACTTGAGCTTAGAGATTAAGCAATATTTGGATAAGATTTCCATTTATTTTTAGTATTTTTCCACAGAGATTGGGGACATAGTCAAATCATTTTGGGTGAGCATAGTATTTTTTTTTTTCACTCTAGTGGAGTAAGTGATTTTGAAAAGTTAGAGATAAGGACAAGTCGCCAAGGTCTCTATAGGTGACAAGCCATCACAAGTTAGTCGTCATAGTCTAGGCATAGGGAGTCCGAGAATATTCTGAGTACTTATGATATGCACATATGGACTCATTGGGCCTCAGAGGGATTCCTATAGTATGCCCAAGGCAAGGACTACTATTTATTGGTGGAAATGCTAGATAGGAAGCAGAGAGACTAGTTGTATACTTTTTTATAATCTAGTATTTCAGATACCTAACACACTCTACTCTTATTATTTGGAATCACAGATTTCGATTGCCTGGTATATAGCTCCTTCTATATCATTGAGGACAATGATCTTTAGAAGGGGGAGAGAGTGTTATATTCCAAAGATATGCATGCCTGGAGGAACAAGAAGTTCCTTGCTCGTGGGATAACCAAGGCCAAAAACCAGAGAGTTCATATGAGGTACCTACTCATGATGGCCAGATGAGTAGGACCTTAGAGAGAACGCTAGATGGTGACTAGGCAAGGGCTATAAATAGGCTGCGAGGAGAGTCCCACGTATGTCATTCTCTCTCTCTCTCTCTCTCTCTCTCTCTCTCTCTCTCTCTCTCTCTCTCTCTCTCTCTCTCTCTCTCTCTCTCTCTCTCTCTCTCTCTCTCTCTCTCTCTCTCTCTCTCTCTCTCTCTCTCTCTCTCTCTCTCTCTCTCTCTCTCTCTCTCTCTCTCTCTCTCTCTCTCTCTCTCTCTCTCTCTCTCTCTCTCTCTCTCTCTCTCTCTCTCTCTCTCTCTCTCTCTCAGAGATATCTTTAGCTCCCATCTTCGAGAGCGCATCTACTCCATTGACCCCTCCACCCCATTGGACAACCTCATCACACACTTCTCGATCCTCCACACATATGCTACTCTCAGCTTCCCATACACCACCCATAGCACTGCACATTCGACACGGCTCGGGCATACACCCTAGAATAGATGGTACGATGAGGAGTGTAGATAACTATACCGACATCCCAAAGCACAGAGTATCTTTCAGAGTCACAGGAGGGGCTGCAGTCACACTTACAAGCTCTCGATACCTTCAGCATGGAGAGAGGACTCACAGTGAACCTTGGCAAGACCAAGGTCATGATCTTCCACACATCCAGACAATACGCCATTGCGCCTCTTTCATCGCAGCCGGAGGACAGATAGAGGTAGTGGACTCCTACGTCTACTTAGGTGTCACCTTCTCGGGCAGCACAGGGGTATTCTCCATGGCATAGGGAGCGAGAGATAGATTGATGCGAGGCTATGCGGCGCTTGCTGGATTGGAGAGACACTGCTTTCAGGCACATTTTCACGAGCCCCAGACTAAGGGGTGGCTCTTTGATACTCTAGTGACACCCGCATTGTATGCAGCGGCAGTATGGGCACCACAAATCACGGAGGCGATGTGGACGCGGATTGAGAGGCCCCAGGTCACCATGATCTCACGCTTGCTCTGCAGCCTTCCCTCCGCCCACTTCTCGATCCTCCACACATATGCTACTCTCAGCTTCCCATACACCACCCACAGCACTCCACATTCGACACGGCTCGGGCATACACCCTAGAATAGATGGTACGATGAGGAGTGTAGACAACTATACCGACATCCCAGAGCACAGAGTATCTTTCAGAGTCACAGGAGGGGCTGCAGTCACACTTACAGGCTCTCGATACCTTCTGCATGGAGAGAGGACTCACTGTGAACCTTGGCAAGACCAAGGTCATGATCTTCCACACATCCGGACAATACGCCGTTGCGCCTCTTTCACCGCAGATGGAGGAGAGATAGAGGTAGTGGACTCCTACGTCTCCTTAGGTGTCACCTTCTCGGGCAGCACAGGGGTATTCTCCATGGCATAGGCAGCGAGAGATAGATTGATACGAAGCTATGCGACATTGCTGGATTGGAGAGACACTTCTTTCAGGCACATTTTCACGAGCCCCAGACTAAGGGGTGGCTCTTTGATACTCTAGTGACACCTGCATTGATGTATCAAGCAGTAGTATGGGCACCACCAATCATGGAGGCAATGTGGACGCGGATTGAGAGGCCCCAGGCCACCATGATCTCACGCTTGCTCCGCAGCAAGCCCTCCGTTCCACATGACATTATACGAGCTGAGCTTGGCACACCACCGATGCTAGTGGAGGCCCTCTTTCAACTGGTGACCTTTATTCTAAGAGTCAGAGAGCTCCCCACCAGTCGACTCACCAAGCTTGCATTTGAGAGCTCTAGACATTCGGCAGAGACAAGGCATGAGAGAGTATGGTATGCACAGACCTACCGATGGCTAGCAGACCATGGCATGAGCATTACCGATCTCCCCCCTTTCAGTATGACCTCTTCCCCCTACATTACCCTCTCTCGTTCGGAGAGGAACAGGATCATCCGTCAGGACCTACTACAGATGCACGTCAGAGAGACATGGATAGCACCACAGGAGCCTCTTCCCACAAAGAGGCAACACTACAGAGATCACTTCCTGATAGTGATAGTAAATGGTTTCATTCAGAGACCACGATACATGGATACATACATGGCACCAGCAGAGAGAGTGGCCATTGGGAAGCTCATAGTATCATCACACCAGCTCAAGATTGAGGTTGGGCGAGCAACACATACCCCCACGGATGAGAGATTATGCAGGATATGCCGAGAGGAGGTGGAGGACGAGGAGCACTACACATGTAGATGCTAGGCATATGAGGATATCAGAGACCGCTACCCACAGCTCTTCAGGAGGCCAGAGAGTTTAGGGCTTTATTGGAGAAAGAGGACCAGCGCCCTCTAGGTCATTTCCTAGTAGAGCTCCAATGCCGCCGTGTCTCACTTCTCCGGAAGACAAAGACACACCCGGCCCCCCAAACTCATATTACCGATTTTTTCAGACCCACAGCCACCCGAGAACCCAGTTCGATGCGGGGTGTCACATTACAGAGAGCAGAGGAGCTTAGACAATAGCGTCGACGACCGAGACCCCCACTCCGGAGAGCCCGTCCCCACCACAGAGAGATTCACGCGATTCACGCACGTCGTGGCATGGAGATACGGAGACGTCAATAGCGCACCCCCGCCGATCTCGACGTGTAGAGCATTTTGAGGATCGCCACGATGCCTTACCCACCGATGCATTATATCCTACACCCACTCCAGGCATTGAGAGGCTTATGACACCACCGAACCTCCTCTCCCTATGCATATCATATTTGTATCTCACCTATTGAGCATATAGAGTGCATACCTATAGCACCCCACACCCTCGACACCATCCACTCCTTTTATCCTCTATTTTGTACTCACATTTTATTTTCCTTTTGGGATCTTAGTGGATTGGATCATACTGATGTATATGTTTTGTCTCATAGGCCGATTTTGGCCTCTAATAGACGTTTAAAATCCCTCCCTCCCCTCCCTCCCTCCTCCCTCCCTCCCTCCCTTCCATGACCATTTCGGTTTATAGGCAGAGCCTACATACAACAGCAGGGGGTGATGGCATTGAGGTACGCGGGTCCACTGTCCATATTCTTTTATACGCTGACGATATTGTACTGGTTTCAGAGTCTGCAGAAGGTCTACAGCATCATCTACATGGCCTAGATGACTTTTGCAGACACAGAGGGTTATCTCTGAACCTTGGTAAAACCAAGGTCATGATCTTTCATACATCAGCACAGGTACGCAGACATAGTTTGTTCACAGCAGCAGGTGGACCAATTGAGGTGGTCGGATCATATATTTACTTGGGAGTGACATTTACAGCAGCATCAGGGGTCTTCTCTATGTCTCAGGCAGCCCATGACCGCATCACACGTGGGTATGCAGCACTAGCTTTGATGGAGAGACACTGCCACCAGGCATATTTTCAGGAAACCCGCACAAAGGGGTGGCTCTTCGACACTTTGGTTACGCCAGCGCTCATGTATGGGGCAGCCATATGCGGACCAAGATTAGCCACACCAGTATGGACAGCATTGAAGAGGCCACAGATCCTCATGATTTCCAGACTTATCAGCAGCAAGCCTTCAGTACCACATGATATCATTAGAGAAGAGCTCGCTACACACCCGATGCTAGTTGAGGCACTATTCCAGACAGTATGCCTATTACACAGACTCCGGAGCATGGATACAGAGTGCATTGCTTATCGTGCTTTTCAGGCATCACGTGATATGGCATTAGCAGGCGACATCTCCTCATGGTATGCACAGACACGAGACTGGCTGGCCCACCATGGCTTTGACATAGACAGGCTACCACCACTACAGTACGACTCACATGCACCCACCTACTCTCTCTCTCTCATCACGAGAGGAATAGGGTCATTCGTCAGGCGATATGGCATACATACATACAGAGGACATGGGTGAGCCCTAGGGATACATTGCCACCGAAAATGCTCTATTACCGTGAGCCTTTTCTACATATATCGGACAAGGGCTTCATCGAGATTCTTAGATACATGCAAACATATCTACCCCACCACCTTCGAGTCGTCATTGGGCAGCTCCGGGCTTCATCACATCAGCTCGAGATTGAGAGGGGTTGGTCCAAGGGAGTCCCCCGTGAGGAGAGATGGTGCCCAGTATGCGAGACAGGTAGAGAGTGAGGAGCATTTTGTTATCAGATGCCCTCCATACTTAGACCTACGAGCACGGTTCCAGATAGAGGAGTCACTCCCGTTGTGCATGACTATGGGAGAACAGCGACGCTTGGGACGCTTCCTCACAGCAGCATATGAGAGGCAAGAGCGATCACTACAGCCCACACATCAGCCACGGGTGAGCACCCAGCAGACCATTACCCAGTTCTTTCAGCAAGCTTAGCTACATCAGAGAGGACTAGTAGAGTATCAGCAGATATGGGTCAGGACACCACCAGGTATGGCAGACATCTCCTTGAGTTAGGCAGCCGACACCATCTCATTATAGATAATGGGATGCATCATCAGTTCTTTCAGCGAGATGGGCTACATCAGACGGGCCCGCCTTCCCGAGGCATAGGACTCACTCTCGAGCAGGCAGCGGCACAGAGAGTACGACGTCGACCACATAGGGCTGGATACGGACGACCACGACTATACCAGGAGGATATTTCACGCATCATGATAGCCCATGACCACCACCTGTGTAGCCTTCCTTCAGGAGACACTCAGACCGCCGCCGATGTACCACATACTCCATCCACCCCCAGCCATTATCTGTAGTTAGGATATATATATATATTCACTCCCATCATGGGCCCCCATGTATTAGGTGGTCATTATCTGCAGAGTCAGAGCCACATCTCCCCATGCACCACTACATTATTACATTATCCCCACTACCTCTCCATCACCCGGGGACCGGTACACTATCTTGTGGTTGTTTCCAGGCTTTTTCAGCCTACACAATTTTGTGTAGCGAGTACTATTCCGTTTTATTTCTACACAAAGGTTACTACAGTTGTACATGGTTTTGTCTCATAGGCCAAGTTTGGCCTTTCAAAGACGTTAATATCTCTCTCTCTCTCTCTCTCTCTCTCTCTCTCTCTCTCTCTCTCTCTCTCTCTCTCTCTCTCTCTCTCTCTCTCTCTCTCTCTCTCTCTCTCTCTCTCTCTCTCTCTCTCTCTCTCTCTCTCTCTCTCTCTCTCTCTCTCTCTCTTTCTTTCTCTCTCTCTAATCGGGGTTAGCTCTACTGGCTGCTGCTGGTCGCCGTCAGAAACCCTAATCAGGCTGGTCGCCGTAAGAAGCTGGTCGCCGCTGCTCCCATCACCCACAGAAAACCCTAATCGGGCTGGTCGCCATCAATACCTGACCGGGAGCTGTTGTACCTGACCCAACCGAGGGCTACTGTATCTGATGGGACCGAGGCTGCCGTCAATACCTGACCGGGAGCTGTTGTACCTGACCCGACCGAGGGCTACTGTACCTGCTGGGACTGAGGCTGATACAGATCCAAACTGGAGTAATTTTTCGTACGATGAAGCAACTGACACAATCAGCCTGATTGCTTTTAGTGCAGCCAGAGACTATTCAAAGCATTTGGCTGATAATTACCTCTCTCTCTCTCCTCCCCATGGAAGTACTTGGCGTACCTGACCGAGGGCTACTGTACCTGATGGGACCGAGGCTGATACAGATCCAAACTGGAGTAATTTTTCGTACGATGAAGCAACTGACACAATCAGCCTGATTGTTTTTAGTGCAGCCAGAGACTATTCAAAGCATTTGGCTGATAATTACCTCTCTCTCTCTCTCCCCCCCCCCCATGGAAGTACTTGGCGTACCCGACCGAGGGCTACTGTACCTGATGGGACCGAGGCTGATACAGATCCAAACTGGAGTAATTTTTCGTACGATGAAGCAACTGACACAATCAACCTGATTGCTTTTAGTGCAGCCAGAGACTATTCAAAGCATTTGGCTGATAATTACCTCTCTCTCTCTCCCCCCCATGGAAGTACTTGGCCTACGCAAGAGGGTGATTCTTAGAGCACTTGATGGCCCCCCATCTACCTTGATGATGATCTTACACCCATGCAAGTAGCACACCGCCGTGCATGCATGCCGAGAGTACACCAAGCTCGCAAAGAAGGAAAGAAGGCTTCATACAGAGATGGTCGTGTCATCATTGATGGCAAGGCCATTCCATAGGGATTCGCGGCCTGTGAGACACTCGAGGAGATACACCTTGCAGTTTGGAACTGCAATGGAGATCTATGGACACACCCAGAGAGGTTGGAAGCGGTGCGCAAAGGCAAAGACATCATTATGCTCACAGAGACACATGAGAGCCCGGACCGGGGCCTACCTCGAGTCCACGGTTTCCAGTGGGAGTCCACATACAGAGTGTACACGTCAGCACACCACCAGAGGATCAGGAGGAGTAGCCATACTCTTCAGAGATGGACTTCAGAGCATGATACAAATAGTCACACGTGATTCACAGGCCAGATATCTTTGGATTCGACTCCAGCTCTCACAGGAGCGAATCATCTTCACAGCTTTATGCTACTTTGCTCCTTCTAGCTCGCGATTCGCTATCGTAGATCGAGAGGAGGACTCACCATATACTTGCTTGTCAGAAGAGATTACAGAGTACTCTGGGGAAGTCTTCCTTATGGGAGACTTCAATGCAAGGACAGGCAATGATCAGTGTGAGATATTTGACCCAGAAGACCCACAGATACTACATACCATAGAGGATGATTCTACAGCTCGAGCTTCAGCTGACTCTACACACACTCATTATGGCACTCACTTACTCAGACTAGGCTATCGACATAATCTCGTTATCTATAATGGGATGGCTCGGTGGCCTACCTCAGGAGGATTGACATGCATACCACACTCAGTCACAGATGGAAGGGGAAGTTCAGTAGATTACGTCATGGGATCTAGAGAGGCCATTCACCTACTTACCTCATTCACCTTTCCACCCATACCCATTGGGGCCGATCACGCATACCTCGCGCTCTCCCTCAAGGGAGACACCCCTACACGCACACCCGCAGCATGCATCCCACACACCACCATCCACTTCACACATGAGCTAGCTCATATATATGCGGCCCAAGTCGAGAAGGGTCTTCTCTTGCTTCACCCTGACACTCCACTATCCCCACTCACCTCACAGATAGCATCAGTTCTTCATACATCTTCCATCAGCTCCTTCCCACACGCCATCCATTTTAGTCACACACCTCCTCCCGGTACTATGCCACAACATCGTTGGTATGATGAGGAATGCAGAGATATTTACCGCCGACTACGAGCTCAGCGAGCATTGGGAGAGATCACAGAGAGACAAGCCACGGGACTGATGAAGACTCTCACGCGTCGGAAGAGGCGAGCCTTTGAGGAGGCACAGGTGCTTGAGCTATACCATCTCTTTATGAGTATGGACAATGCTGCAGCATGGCGTACCCTACAAGAGCCACGCCCGACCATACCTATTGGGGACCTACACACACGGCATGATTATGCTGAGAGATTATATGAGGTGCCTGGGCAGCCTCCCATTCCCAGCCACTTGAGCCTCGCCCTACTAGTTCTTCTCTTTTCACAGCAAAGATGGTTGAGAGGGCCATAGGACGACTGCGACATGGACGTTCGACAGACCATACGGGATTGCAGAGCGAGCATCTCATATATGCAGCCTCCACTATATCCCCGTTGATTGCACATGTCTTCAACCGGGCTATAGGGGAGGGCTTCCCAGAGCAGTGGACTAGGCACACCATTGTGCCTATCCACAAATCTGGCGACACCGTGGACCCAGGGAATTACAGGACCATCATGATTGGCCACACCATGGCCAAACTATACGGTGCCATACTTGAGGCAGAGCTCAGCTCATATGCAGAGACTGAGAGGCTACGAGCCCGAGGCCAAGCAGGTTTTCGGCGAGCTTTCTCTACTATTGATCACATCTTCATTTTGCGCTGCCTCATTGACGGGGCAAGGGTGCGGAAGAAGAGACTATATTGCTGCTTTGTGGACTTCCGCAAAGCTTTTGATACAGTGCCACGAGAGAGGCTCTTCCAATGCCTTCAGAGCTTGGGAGTACCATCAGGGATGATTTCGGCCATCTATGCACTCTATGAGAAGGTGACTGGGAGAGTACAATGTCCAGGAGGTATGTCTGAGGCCATTGCTAGCACCATCGGTGTTAAGCAAGGCCTCACACATACCTGCTTTGTGGACTTCCGCAAAGCTTTTGATACAGTGCCACGAGAGAGTCTCTTCCAACCCCTTCAGAGCTTGGGAGTACATCAGGGATGATTTCCGCCATCTATGCACTCTATGAGCAGGTGACTGGGAGAGTACAGTGTCCAGGAGGTATGTCTGAGGCCATTGCTAGCACCATCGGCGAGCTTTCTCTACTATTGATCACATCTTCATTTTGCGCTGCCTCATTGATGGGGCAAGGGTGCGGAAGAAGAGACTATATTGCTGCTTTGTGGACTTCCGCAAAGCTTTTGATACAGTGCCACGAGAGAGGCTCTTCCAACGCCTTCAGAGCTTGGGAGTACCATCAGGGATGATTTCGGCCATCTATGCACTCTATGAGCAGGTGACTGGGAGAGTACAGTGTCCAGGAGGTATGTCTGGAGGTATGTCTGAGGCCATTGCTAGCACCATCGGTGTTAAGCAAGGCTTCCTGCTCTCTCCCACTCTATTTGGTCTCTACATCGATGAGATTGAGGACTACATTCTCCGAGCTGGAGGAGAGGGTGCAGGCCTCGCAGGTACACCTGTCCACATTTTATTATATGCCGATGACATTGTCTTGATTTCAGAGTCTAAGCCCACACACCGAGAGGGGTGACTCTTCAGCAGGCTCACACTTCTCGAGCTAGGAGACTACCCCGTGCTAGAGGATATCGGGCCCCGAGACTTCATCAACATCAGATTGCACAGATCCACGCTCGTCACAATCGCGCCATGGAGGAGAGACGATTCCAAATGATGGCTGATCCCGCTGCAGCTATCACGATGGCCCTGACTCCACCTCCACCTATGTATCACATCTTACACCCACCCACTAGCGCAGGATGGAGCTAGTTAGTCGTTTCAAATGCATTCCCATGCTTGTTGTACTACCCCTTTGCATATAGACTATCATAGATATCGCACTCCATACACCCACCCACTTTCATGGGTATTCTCTCTCCCTCTCTCTCTCTCTCTCTCTCTCTCTCTCTCTCTCTCTCTCTCTCTCTCTCTCTCTCTCTCTCTCTCTCTCTCTCTCTCTCTCTCTCTCTCTCTCTCTCTCTCTCTCTCTCTCTCTCTCTCTCTCTCTCTCTCTCTCTCTCTCTCTCTCTCTCTCTCTCGGCATATGACATGGATCACCCGCATCTTATGAGGGCCAGAGACCCGGTTGAGATTAGCACCAGCAGAGTATAAGCAGATACGGGTCAGGACACCCCCAGCTATGGCAGACATCTACTTGAGCTAGGCAGTCGACATCATCTCGTTATATATAACAGGATGAATCGGTGGCCAGGTTCAGGCGGATTTACTTGCTTCCCTCACGGGGGAGGTGAGAGCACAGTCGACTACATTTTGGGTACTACCTCTGGAGCTTCACTCATCCCTTCACTGAGTATTGGACGACGCCCACTCGGTGCTGACCACACATTTATTACATTCACACTCTCATCTCTGATTCCATTAGACCCTCCCTCACCCACTGAGATACATACCACGATACACTTCACACACGAGCTCTCACACGTTTATGCACACCATTTACACACCTGCCTACTCTCCCTCGATCCATTCTCACCTTTGGACACACTTACATCACATATCACCTCCCATCCTACAGGACTCAGCTCTCCGCAGCTTCCCACACCGCACACATATGTACCCTCCACGCACAGGATCCATGCCCCAGAACTGTTGGTATGATGCAGACTGTCGTGAGCTGCGGAAGCACCTACGGATTTTAGAGCATAGAGGAGATATTACACACACACAGGCACAGCGTCGCATGCAGACCCTTACTCGCCGCAAACGGCGAGATTGGGAGGAGAGACTGGGATATTTACCATTTGCTCATGAGCCGAGACAGTGTAGTGGCATGGCGACATTTGAGAGAGAGGAGACAGCAGACACCTATCCGAGACCCGAGCACTTGGCATAGCTATGCACGGAGCCTATACGAGATCTCAGACCAGCCTCCCATTCCCAGACCGCAGAGCCCACGTCCTACTACCTCTGACTTCTTCACACCCACTATGGTGGGACGCACTATTGCCTGGCTTCAGCATGGCAGGGCCCATGATCATTTCGGTTTACAGGCAGAGCACCTCATCTATGGAGGCAAGACTCTCGCACCGCTCATTGCCCATCTCTTCAACCGTGCATTGGTTGAAGGGTTCCCAGACTCATGGATTGAGCACACCATAGTGCCCATTCATAAGTCAGGTGATACTATGGATCCAGCTACATACCGGACGATCATGATTGGCCCTATATTGGCCAAGTTATATGGGGCGGTACTAGAGACAGAGTTGAGTACTCTCGCTGAGAGGAAGGGCATCAGGGCTCCAGGACAGGCAGGTTTCAGACGAGATTACTCTACCATTGACCACATCCTGATCGACCAGGCAAGGGTCAGGAAGAGGAGATTATATTGTTGCTTTGTGGACTTCCGCAAAGCATTTGACACTGTTCCCAAGGATCGACTCTTCAGACGACTACTTGACATCGGAGCTCCGGAGGAGATGATATGGGGGATCTACGCCTTATACGAGAGAGTATCTGGTAGAGTCAGATGTCCTGGGGGCTTATCTGATCCACTTGCTAGCACTATCGGGGTGAAGCAAGGATGCCCTCTCTCACCCACCCTCTTTGGTCTCTACATTGATGAGATAGTGGACTTCATACAGCAGCAGGGGGAAGATGGCATTGAGGTACAAGGGTCCACTGTCCATATTCTTTTATACGCTGATGATATTGTATTGGTTTCAGAGTCTGCAGAAGGTCTACAGCATCATCTACACGGCCTAGATGACTTTTGCAGACACAGAGGGTTATCTCTGAACCTTGGTAAAACCAAGGTCTTGATCTTTCATACATCAGCACAGGTACGCAGACATAGTTTGTTCACAGCAGAAGGTGGACCGATCGAGGTGGTCGGATCATATGTTTACTTGGGGGTGACATTTACAGCAGCATCAGGGGTCTTCTCTATGGCTCAGGCAGCCCGTGACCGCATCACGTGGGTACGCAGCACTAGCTTTGATGGAGAGACAGTGCCACCAGGCATATTTTCAGGAGCCCCGCACAAAGGGGTGGCTCTTTGACACTTTGGTTACGCCAGCGCTCATGTATGGGGCAGCCATATGGGGACCAGGATTAGCTACATCAATATGGACCATAGTTGTTAGCAACGTTTTAGCAACGCCGAAGGCAACGTGTTGCTAACGCGTTAGCAACATAGCAACGTTTTGGCCTAGACGTCGCTAAAACGTTGCGAACATGATTTATTTTTTTTTTGGGTTTTTTTGTTAATATTTTGGTAGTCAAGGCATCCTATAGCTAAGATATGATGAAATGCATGCTTTTAAACATATAAATAAATATACACACATATATATATAATGAATTAAAAGTAGATATGCGACATGTAGTATGTATACTACACATGCATACATATATTCATACATATTACATATGTAGATGCATACATACATGCATGCATACATACATGGTTGCATGCATGCATGCATACATACATACATACATACATGCTTGCATGCATCCATGCATACATACATATGTACATACATACATACATACATACATACATACATACATACATACATACATACAAGTAGATACATACATACTTGCATATTACATACATACACATGCACATTTGTAATTATATACATACAAACATACCTATATAGTATAGTATAGGATAGACATAGACGTTATAGTATAGATTATTGAGTCAAGATTAGTCCCTACACAATTCAATATTCATGAGTGATGTCTGTGCTTAGTGAGATCAATCATCATAGAAGGCTACCCTTGGCTTTGAAGGGCCAAGGCCATGCATGAAACTTTACTCCAAGCTCTATAATTGCATTAGGAGATCTAGAATATGGGAAATCCAAAATATTTGGCTAGCTCAAGGTGATAAGGCCCATAAAGAAGATCATACATAAATAAATGTCTACACTTTTATAGCTTTTTATTTTATGTCTTCCTCATTGTCCATGTTTTCTTATTGCATTTATCATACATTTTGGACAAAATTTTGAATGGTTTCTTATGCCTCCTAAGGAAAATATAGTTTTGCGATGCAACTATGGTATGGACAGCATTAGAGAGGCCACAGATCCTCATGATTGCCAGACTTATCCGCAGCAAGCCTTCAGTACCACATGATATCATTAGAGCAGAGCTCGCTGCACCACCGATGCTAGTTGAGGCACTATTCGAGACAGTATGCCTATTACACAGACTTCGGAGCATGGATACAGAGCGCATTGCTTATCGTGCTTTCGAGGCATCACGTGATACACCTCCTCATGGTATGCACAGACACGAGACTGGCTTGCCCATCATGGCTTTGACATAGACAGGCTACCACCACTACAGTACGACTCTCATGCACCCACCTACTCTCTCTCTCATCAAGAGAGGAATAGGATCATTCGTCAGGAGATATGGCATACATACATACAGAGGACATGGGTGAGCCCTAGGGGTACATCGCCACCGAAAATGCTCTACTACCGCGAGCATTTTCTACATATATCGGGCACGGGCTTCATCGAGATTCCGAGATACATGCAGACCTACCTTCCCCACCACCTACGAGTCGTCATTGGGAAGCTCCGGGTTTCATCACATCAGCTCGAGATTGAGAGGGGTTGGTCCAGGGGAGTCCCCCGTGAGGAGAGGTGGTGCCCAGTATGCCAGACAGAGGTAGAGAGTGAGGAGCATTTTGTTATCAGATGTCCAGTATACTTAGACCTACGAGCACAGTTCCAGATCGAGGAGTCATTCCAGCTGTGCATGACTATGGGAGACCAGAGACGCTTGGGACGCTAGCATACGAGAGGCGAGAGCGGTCACTACAGCCCATACATCAGCCACGGGTGAGTACCCCGCAGACCATTACGCAGTTCTTTCAGCGAGTTGAGCTACATCAGAGAGGTCCATCTATAGGGCTCACGCTACACCAGGCAGCAGCACAGAGAGCACGGCGCCGACCACGCATGGGCGGATATCGTCGACCACGACTATATCAGGAGGATATCTCACGCATCAGGATTGCCTACGACCACATGATGGAGCATAGGCGTACCACCACCCCCTGGGTTGTCTTCCTTCAAGAGGCACTCAGACCACCACCGATGTACCACATACTACACCCACCTCCACCCATCACCAGTAGCTAGGGCGTTTTACTCACATTTTGGATCCCCCCATGTATTAGGTGGCCACTATCTGCAGAGTCAGAGCCACGTCTCCCCAGCCTTTTCCAGCCCTATATAGCTTTGTGTAGCGATATACTTTTTATTTCATTTTATCTTCTACACAGGGTTACTACACTTGTACATGGTTTTTGTCTCATAGGCCAAGTTTGGCCTCCAGAAGACGTTAATATGACTTTCTTTCTTTCTTTCTCTCTCTCTCTCTCTCTCTCTCTCTCTCTCTCTCTCTCTCTCTCTCTCTCTCTCTCTCTCTCTCTCTCTCTCTCTCTCTCTCTCTCTCTCTCTCTCACACACACACACATGCACACGCAAAAAATCAATCCAGGCTCTCATACCATCTAGAATCATGTGAAGCCAAACCCTATGAAACAAACACACTTGAGGTTTTTCAGTTCTGAGAAATGATTAAACACACTTCACATTAAGACCAAACAACTGAGAAGTTCCAAGAATAAGTCATAGCTTGAATTCATCTTTACCACCTCGAAAAACCTGCCACACAGACTTGATTTATGTATTTTTCAATAAAAGAAGCACCCATAATGCACCAGAAACATAATTGCAACAATTTATAGAGATGCTGCTTGTATTTACTTCATCCAGTTTGGCAAGTAGCTTACATCAACACGCCAAGCTAGTTTCGCCAGAACTGAACTTCTTTCCCTTTCAGCAAAATAAAAGCATACTCCAACTGAAAATATAATTCAATCAATGGCATTTTGAATATTACACAGGTGAGATGTGCTAGTGAATCAATTGAAATCTGATTGGCACATGGGAGAAAATGTATGGCAATTTACAAATCAAAAACTGGGCATTAAATGGTATAATCACATGAAAGAAAAAAAAGGGGAGCTTTTTTGTTGTTCCAGGGAGGAAGGAAAAAACTGTCGCGCATCAAACAAGTGTAGAATACACAGTGCTTTCAATTTCCGAAATCCAAGAATCCCACTAAACACTTCTCTAGTATGTATTCAGCATTAACCCAGCTATGGTACTGATCTGATAAAATATCAAGGCCCATTTCCATATGTAGTAGATTTTAGAAACAGAAGACTGCAAATATAACAGAAAGAAATGTGTGAAGGGAAGTGCATATAACAGTAGGTATGCATTTACAAGATATGGAAATAACCCATCCAGGAAACCTGTTTAGATATGAGTGTGCTTCAGTGCATCTACATGTCTAATTGCAAAATTTGACATAAAAGATGCAATACAGCTACGAAATAGTCTTCAAAGTAAACAAAGGATACTGAAAAGAGAGGTGCAATCTTGGCCTGCAGCCTGCATAAGCATTTCCACACCTGAAAGCTTCCAAAGTTCATCAACAACTATCTACCAGCTTTCCCTGTACCATTCATAGTAAATACAAAACATTATACCTCCAGGATGGAACTTGAGATAATGTGTGATATTGTACACCCTTCCTCTAAGAATTGCCCATGCATCAGTTTCACTTTGATGCAGTTCGACTTCAGCCTTCGTGATAAACCGCCTATTTGTAGCACCATTCAAGCCTACATTCCCAAATGATCATCATCACTTATATTACAAATGATTCACGATTCTAAACTATATTCCGTCTCCACATGCAATTAGAATCTCACTAATATCTTTCAGTGACATCTGAACATAAGGGAAGGCCAAAAAATATATATTCAAACAGGCAATTGAAGGAATTCTTAATGTGCTTGGCCCAAGCCTGGAAAATGATCCTCATCGGAGATGATGCATATCTGTCTGAGCAGAGAATAGTGTGCTTTTTACAGAAAACCTATTCCTCCAGCAATCTATAAATCCAGATCACCTAACAGCCTGTACTAGATTAACCCAATACTCTTTGTCCATGAACAAGAACAACAGTGGCAGATATTTTTTTGTACAAGAAAATGGTTTTACGACAAACAATTTATTAAAAGATGTCATCAAGTATCTAATGATCAAGGTCATCACACCAATCCAAGTATCTCCATGCACGCATACAAGTGTGCAATCTCAATTGGTTTAGAGATCTGAAGTCTAGCGAAAACCACAAACACTCCAATGATTTGGAGTGGTTATTTTCAAGTCGCAAAGTGGTAAATACATAGTTCAGCTAAGTGATAACAATTACAAAGAGATGTAGTCTCATCATGAAGAGAGAATGCTATAATAACTATTTCCACACCAAGATCACAAAATTTGGATGCCCCCTCCCATTTGATTTTATGGGCACAGACGGGAAATGCTTATTTTTATCTGTATATTTTTATCACTTTATCTATAAAGAAAGAGGATTTACGTCCATTAGAGAGCAAATTCAGCCTACAGGACAAATCGAAGTGCCAAAGAATGGTATCTAGTATTAAAATTGACTTGAATTGAAGCATACAAAAAACCCAAGCTTTATCAAGTGTGAGATGAACATGTACACAGCATCTTATGTGGGATAAATGCTCATGCAAAGAGAATGATTACACAAAAGAAGCTACGTGGCAAGGATCCCAACTATCTTTTAAAAAATGAGTGCTATAAAATAGAGATGCACTCGTGCACAAATGAAAATGTGGATAGAAATGAAACAAAATGAAATATAGAACATCATCTCTTAAACAAGCCCCTCTCTACAACTCCATTTTGCGGCAGCTGGGTGCTCCAAAAGTTAATCAAGCATCGGTAAGAAACTAAAGGAGAAGCCTTTTGTATATATCCATTAAATTCTCCCCTAAGGTACATTGATCCAAGAAGATCTCATATCTCACTTGACGAAATCTTCTCCCAAACATAATGCTAGTGTTACTCAATGTGCTTTGTTCAAGCATGGAGCACTAGATTCCTAGTGATGGCCAAAGTGGAATAACTATCACTAGAGATGAAAGTAGGAGAGCCATACAAAATGTCAATGTCAATAAGTAAACAACCAAGCAAATTGCAGTAATCAATGAAGCCAGCTGATCTTGCATGCTACAAAACATGTTGCTGAATACTCTGCCTCAATGGATGAGAGGGCTTGACTGCCTACTTGACCAAGACTTGGGGCTTCATCAAGCAAGTATGTCAATCTAGCCCAACCAAATACTGAATATCTTTAAAACTCAATGCCTCCCTCTTTACCATAAACCATGATATCAAGAAGAACCAAGCAACTAAGAGCCAAATATCTAAGTAGCCTCTATGTTTCCGATCAATGGGTTTACAAAGTTAATGGGAGAACTAACTAAAAACACCAATACCATAAGCAAGTTTTGAATAAGCATATTGCAGCTCGCTGCCGCTGCCGTTGCGCTCGCTATCCCTCCCCCCCTGCCCCTATATTTTGCTATCGAGGGGGGGGCTATGCAAATTACACCCCCCTCCCCCCGCCTCCCCTCCCTGCCCATCCAGACTGCTCACCATCGCTGCCCCGCCCTGCCTCCTCCTGCGCCCCTTTGCTGCCGCTGCTCCTCTCCCCCATCCAGCCCCTATCACCCCCCCCCCCCCCCGGCCCCTTTCCTTCCCCCCCTCCTCCCTCCCCCCTCGCTTCACCCCCTCCCCCCTCGCTTCCCCCCTCCCCCTCCCTCATCCCCTTCCCCCCTCAACCTTTACGGATGCCCCAGCCCCCCTCCCCCTTCTACCCTTGGGCTGGTGATTCTTGGTAACAAAGGAAGAAATTTGGAAGAAATTTGATTCGTATTCTTGATCAACAGCATTCTTGATCAACAGCATTCTTGATCAACAGCCAAGGTTTCTTCAAAACTGGCCTCTTTGCTTCCCTCTCTCTTTTCTTTGCACGCAGCAGACACGGATGGACTCTCCCTTACCGATGAGGGTAGAGCCAGCTTGGCCTCTGAAGTTGAATGACTTCAAGCCTCACTCAAAGATCTTCTTCAAAGTAGCTTGCTTGCGGAGGTTGGCAAGCTTGTTGGTATCCAACCCCTCAGTCGCAACTTCTACCAACTGGAGCTTGGATCGTTGGATCTTGGATCACCAGATACTTGCACTATCACCTCTTGCAACTTTGGGGGGGGGGGGGGGGGGGGGGGGGGGGGGGGGGGGGGGGGGGG
>CM035431.1:86147677-86252677 GCA_020310875.1 Ceratopteris richardii | reverse complement strand
GCCAACAGCCACGTACATCAGTTCCTGGAATTTATATGTCCCTACATGTTGCTGCCAGGGGTTGAACCCTCACCCCCGCCTCAAGAGGCGAGAGGCCCAACCACCAGGCCAGCGAACCGGGACTTTGTGTTTGATCTTGAAAGATCAACACAAAATTGTAATTAATCCGCAGGCTGTCTGTTCTAGGAAGCACGCCTTGTTCCCTTGGTTACAGGAAGTCTCTCTCATGATGAGGATGCGGGATCAATACCCGCTGTAGACCCACGTCTCTTCATTTTGCTGTCTTCAATATGCTTACACATGAACCAATAAACAAAAGATCTGCGTATTGAGATAGAGAGTAGGATATGCAGAAGTTTGATTAGCAAGATCTGACGAGAACTTTTGAAGACGATTATGTCCCCAAGGTCTCCATGAGAACTTGGCTCTGATACCAATGCAAGAGAACAAGGATTACGACCACCACATGCTAGAGAGATGACTCTCCTCCCAACCTAATGCCTCTATATATAGCTCTCTCCAGAGGACTGCCTTCTTGGGAAGGTGGATACTAACCGGCCAAGTGTCCCAGTTAACTCGAGTTAACTCAAGTGGATGTTTCTAGAAGGCTCTGGATCTTTTTGGGCAAAATAGTTTCCCCATGTCCCCCATCGGGATTGAACCCAAGACCTCCTCCCTCATATCCTTGAGACTTAACCACTAAGCTAAGTGGATCACTTGTTCACAAGAGCACAAGACATCCTAGTAAGTCTAAACTCGAGATCTTTGGTCATACACATGGATGACCAAACGGTGTCCGATTTCAGACCTCTCTATCAGGTCGGATCCTTGGATCATAGACTTACTTTATTACACTATCTATCTATCTATCTATCTATCTTCTATCTATCTATCTATCTAACTAACTATCTATCTATCCATCCATTCATCCATCCATCCATCCATCCGTCCATCCGTCTATCCATCCGTCTATCCGTCCATCCATCCATCCATCCATCTATCTATCTATCTATCTATCTATCTACCTATCTGTCTATCTGTTTGTCTGTTTGTCTGTCTGTCTCTCTATCTATCTATCGATCGATCTATCTCTCTATCTCTCTATCTCTCTATCTCTCTATCTATCTATCTATCTATCTATCTATTTTTCTATATGCTTATCTATCTATCTATCTATCTATCTATCTATTTTCCTATCTGCTTATCTATCTGTCTATCTATCTATCTATGTATTTTTCTATCTGCTTATCTATGTGTCTATCTATCTATCTATCTATCTATGTATCTATCTATCCATCTATCTATATATCTCTCTCCGTGTGTGTACCTATCTATCTATTTATCTATCTATTTATCTATCTATCTATCTATCTATCTATCTATATATATATATATATATATATATATATATATATATATATATATATATATATATATATATATATATTGGAACCTTGCTATGTGGCCAAGCATTATCATGGTTTGCCCCAATCTTAGAGAAGAACATGGCAGTACTTCAGGACTATGAGGGGTTTCTTCAAGAACTCTCCGCCACATTTGGAGATGCGGATACAAGTCGAGTAGCAGAAACAAAACTTCGGAAGTTACGTCAAGGTAACTGCCCTGCCTCTATCTATGCATTTGAATTTAGGCAGTTGATATGTGATCTCACTTGGCATGAAGACTATTTCATAAGCCAATTCAGATGGGGTTTAAGAGATGATGTGAAGGACCTTTTGGTCACGATGCCAGAGGTTAAAACATTGAATGAATATATCATGCAAGCTATTCAATGTGATAACCGACTTTTTGAACGGAAACAAGAAAAACAAGTAGAAGGAAGACCTTACCAGTGGAAATCTTTCCAACCCACTACTAAAGATGAGTCCATGCCTGAGCCTATGCAAATAGATGTAACTAAATTTCAACCTCTAACACTAGAAGAGAAACAGAGAAGGAGAGTTAATAAGTTATGTCTCTACTGTGGAAACCCTGGACATATTGCAATTAATTGTCCGAACAAGAGAACAAACTCCAGAGTCGCAGCCACCCTTGTAGAGCAAGGAAACGAGGAAGTCCAGTTGTAAAAGAGACCCTGCAGCCGGACCATGATATAAGAAAGGGTCTCATAATTCCAACTACACCCATAGAAACATGTCTTGCACCTGTCAAGTTAATCATGCCCAAGAAGACCCTTTCCCTTACAGCCCTAGTAGATTCAGGAGCCTCCTCATGTTTCATCGATGAAGGACTGGTTAAGAAACATGGAATTCCTGTACTTCGGAAGAATAAACCAGTAGTAGCTGAAGTAGTAGATGGACAACTTCTAGCATCTGGGAATATAACCATGGAAACCACACCATTAAGAGTACACCTTGGTGACCATGAATCCCACATATGTTTCAATGTAATATCAAGCCCTGTACATCTAGTTATCATTGGAATGCCCTGGTGAAAGAAGCATAATCCAGACATTAATTTGGCAAAGAATAAAATCACCCGTCGAGATATCCAGAAGAACCCAACATATGTTGGAGCCAAAGCCTTCATACATGCAGTAAGGAAGGAACCTACATATATGATCTATGCCATACCAGCTCAAGAAACCAAGAAAGATGATCCAGTACAGCTACCGAATCAGTACAAAGGCTTTGAAGATGTTTTTGAAAGAAGAATGCAGATATCCTCCTAGAGCATAGACCTTACGATTGCCCCATAGATCTTCAAGAAGGAGCACAGCCACCCTTTGGACCAATCTACAGACTATCCCCAAACGAACTTACAGAACTACGCAAGAACATTGATGAGAATCTAGCAAAGGGGTTTATCAAACACTCGAAGTCTCTAGCAGGAGCCCCTATTATATTTGTAAAGAAGAAGGATGGGACTCTCCGGATGTGTGTAGACTATCGTGGATTGAACAAAGTCACTATAAAAAACAGATACCCTCTACCACTCATATCAGAGCTCTTGGAACGCCTTGGAAAAGCAAAATTCTTCACGAAAATTGATATTCGAGGAGCTTACAACCTTGTCAGGATTAGAGAAGGAGACGAATGGAAGACAGCATTTCGAACATGGTATGGGCATTTCGAATATGTAGTTATGCCATTCGGTCTTACAAATGCTCCTGCTGTCTTCCAACATATGATGAATGATATCTTTCGAGAATATTTAGATGATTTTGTTGTAATATACCTTGATGATATCTTGATATTCTCCAAAAATCTAGAGGATCATGAAGGTCATGTAAAGATAGTCTAGAGAAACTAAGAGAAAAAGGATTATATGCAAAATTGGAGAAGTGCTCTTTCCATAAGACAGAAGTGGAATTTTTAGGGTACATTGTATCAGATAAAGGAATTTTTATGGACCCTAAGAAGATTCAAACAATTCTTGATTGGCAACCACCTTCACGTGTTCAAGATGTACAATGTTTTCTAGGGTTTGCCAACTTCTATAGGATATTCATCAAATATTACTCCAAGATAGTGACACCTCTTACTAAGCTTACAGGGAACTCCAAATTGTCATGGACCGAAGAAGCAGAAAAAGCATTCCAGACCTTGAAATCAGCATTCACTACTGCTCCAATTCTAGTTCATCCTGATTCTAGTAAACCCTTCTTCCTAGAGACAGATGCATCAGACTTTGCCCTAGGGACCATTCTCTCACAATATGGAGATGATGGACACCTACATCCAGTTGCATATAATTCAAGGAAATTTTCTCCTCCAGAAATTAATTATGAAATTCATGATAAAGAGCTTCTTGCCATAGTGGACGCGTTTGATACTTGGCGTCACCATCTAGAAGGAGGCTCATAAAGTTATCGTGTATACAGATCACAAGAACCTAGAGTATTTTATGACCACCCGCATTCTCAATAAAAGGCAATCTCGATGGAGTAACTTTCTATCCAGGTTCGACTTTGTCATCACCTACCGTCCAGGACGTCAACAATGTCAGTCAGATGCCTTGTCTAGAAGATCTTACCTTGCACCAAAGAAGGGTGAAGAGGCCTTCGATCAACAAGAGAGTGTATTACTCCAGTTAGCAGCTATCTCTTCAACCCATCCTGAAGATTCAGCCTTGAATCATCTGATTCGTGAGAAACTACCACGAGATGAATTATTTTGCAATGTTAAGCAGAAAACTCAAGAAGGAAAATTTCAAGAAGTAAATGAATTCCAGGAAAAGGATGGATTATTATTTTATAAGAACCTATTGTATGTTCCTCCAGGAAACCCTAGGATCCAAGTACTTCAACAACGTCATGACAACCTTGCAGCAGGACATTTTGGAGTAAATAAAACATTAGAACTCATATCAAGGGATTTTTGGTGGCCTCAAATGTGGAAGGAAGTCAAAGAATATATCCGAACCTGTGACACTTGCAATAGATCTAAGGTACCGCAACATAAGCCTCATGGCCTCTTGCAACCTTTACCTATTCCAGAAAGGCCATGGGCTTCATTGTCTATGGATTTCATCACAGATCTACCAAAGTTAGATAAGTATAATGCCATTCTTGTTATTGTGGATAGGTTCACAAAGATTGCACACTTCATTCCAACTACAAAGGCAATCACATGTGCATCCACTGCCAGACTTTTTCTCAGATACATCTTTAGGCTTCATGGATTGCCTCATGATATTGTCAGTGATCGAGGTCCATAGTTCATATCCAGCTTTTGGAACAATCTTTGCAAGCTCCTTGGTGTTCAAGTTAAACTATCTACAGCAAATCATCCACAGACCGATGGACAAACAGAACAGGTGAATCAAGTCCTAGAGCAATATCTCCGTTGCACTAGCAACTATCACCAAAATGATTGGTTTGAGTTGTTACCCTTTGCAGAGTTTGCATATAACAATAGTGTTCATGCATCTACTAAGCAAACTCCCTTCTTTGCAAACTATGGACAACATCCAAGGATGGATATACAACTGTCAAATCATGTCAAGAACCCAGCTGCCAGAGACAAGGCCCAGTACCTGATGGACATTCACAAAGAACTCAAGGAAGAGATCCATAAAGCTCAAGAACAATACAAGTACTATGCAGATCAACATCGTGTCCAGAATCCATCGTATCAAATTGGGGATAAAGTATGGTTACTCAGAAACAATTTGCAAACTTCAAGGCCTTGTTCAAAGTTAGATCATCAAAGATTTGGTCCATTTACCATCTTTGCCAAGATTAATCCAGTCACCTTCAAGCTCCAGCTACCAAGTACCATGAGAATACATCCAGTTTTCCATGTATCCATGTTGGAACCATATCAAATTTCACCATTGAGGGGGGAGAGACCTAGTCCTTCACCACCTATCGAGATTGATGATCATGAAGAATTTGAAGTCGAGCATGTCCTAGATTTGAGAATATCCCGAGGAAGATTGGAATACCTTATTCATTGGAAAGGGTATGACATCAGTGATCGTACTTGGAACCTGGAGAAAACCTTCAGAGAGCACCAATCAAGGTTCAAGAATTCCATAAGAGAAATCCAACGAAGCCGAGACCAGATAACATGACTGCTCCTCGTGGAACTCGTCGCTTGAGGGGGAGGTGATGTCATGGACAAAGGAAACCATCCTGAACCTTAGATTCCATGTGAACCTTGTATCTCATGATTGGTTCAGAATTAGGAGAAACCAATGCTTCCATTGCGTCCAGAACATGCCAAAACCCTAAGATCGACTGTCTACTTGCCTGATTCGGATATCCAGAGCTCATGTTTCGAATTGATGACATCATCGATGACATCATCAATTCGTAACCGCCTTTCATGAACCACCCTTGAAAACCTATATAAGGAGGGGCTAGCCACATTCATAATCAGTCTTGCCAATACCAGTCTTGGGAGCTCAAGGAGTCGTGACCGCCAAGTAAGTACTCTTCAAGTTCTAGTTCTAGTTCTTGTCTTGTTCCTTGTTCTAGTCTAGTTCGTGGACATCCTATCTTGTCCCCTTGTAATCTCGTAGTACGAGATCCTGTCAAGTTCTTTCTTGTATCCAGTTCATATCCCTGAAGGGAATTCTTGTAATCCAGATATCTTGTCTCATACTTACGATCCCGGGTTGTGGGATCTCCTGTATCATCTCTAGTCGAGTTTTCCATACCTATTGGTCCCGGGTTGTGGGACATCTTGTATCGGTTACATCTTCTTGTATTATTTTCCCTACGTGGGTGTTCTTGTAATCATAAGTGTATTTCGGAAATCTTGTCTACTGTAGTCAGAGAGCACAATCTAGTGCTCCCCTGACAATGATAGGCTACTCATTGTTCTTATCTTGTTTGATTGCTCAATTTACAAGAAATACTCTATCGATTTTTTTTCTAGGATTCTTTCACATCTACTTAGTCAATTTGGAGACTTGGTGAGACTTATGCTCATGGTTTTATGTGCATGCTAGATGTTTCTTTATGTGACAGGTGGTTCACATGGTTTCTTCTCTAGTTAGACATTTGTGATGTGAGTTATGCATATGGATATGCAGGTGTGATCCTATTATGATAGAGTATTATTTCTAGTCTCTTGTTACATTGCTAGTCTGTTGGATTGCGAGCATGGTGTCCTCTCGATTTGATGGCATTGACTTTTCGAGATGGAAAGCTTAGATGTGGAATACATTGGTTCGTGCAGGGTTACACATGTATGTGCATAGAGATGCACAGGGGCCTTGTGACATGCTCGAACATGTATGGATGGATATGGATGCATTGGCCAGCTCCACTATCCGATTACAACTTGTGGATTCTATATATGAGTCTATCATGCATGAGGAGACGAGTAGTGCATTATGGCGAAGACTACATGATATGTATGCGAGTCCATTGACTCATGTTAGACATAGATCACATTGATGATTTCAATGTTTGCACTGTGGTTGTGAGATCCATACATGACGGCATTGCTTCAGGCGGATGCAATGATAACATCAGAGATATGGATGTGATGCAAGTCAGGTAGTGGTTTCAAGAGAGTCTATGGTAGTTGATTATGCCAATAATGGTGATAAAACTTTCTCCTATGGTTCATCTCATGATTCCTCTTGTTCATTGGATAGCATACATATGGCTTCATTGCTTGATGGAATAGTCAGTTTTCATGTTACTCCACATCGTGAGTGGTTTTATCGATTCTCAGGTAAGATTCATGGATGTGTGCACATGCCTGATGTTATGACATATGACATTGAGGCTGCAGGAGATGTATGCCTTATGCTACCTAGTGGAGAATCACTTATACTCAGACATGTACATTATGTACCTTCATTCCCTATGAGCTTGATTTCATTTAGCTAGTTATAGGAGAGCATATGTTATGAATTCTTTTGTGAGCATCATTTTCATTTGCAATTGGGGTAGCTTATGCATGTTAGAGGTGCTAGGATTGGGCACACATATCCACTGTAGATACTTCATGTGAGAGACAATCTCATCTTAGTGGGAGTTCAGACTTATGTGCGATGTGAGAGTCGTCATGTCTCATTTTTTCTACCTACACATATGCCTACTATGGAGCACACTTTGGATGATCAGTTGGATGCTTTGGAACATGATTTGGATGCTCATGTAGAGTATTATGATGATACTCATTTAGAGTTAGATCCTCATATGAATATTGGTGTTGATGTTGTGCAGTTGGGTCATGTGGAGCATGATGATACACTTGGTGTGCTGGAGAAGGATAGCTCTTATGATACACACTATGTGGTAGAGCATATTACCTCTCAGGATGCACAATTAGACACATCCATGGCTGAGATGATGGTTGATTTGGATGTTGAGGAATCAAAAGTTATGGAGTCATTCTTGGATTCACTTATGCTAGATGTTGACACATATATGTCAAGACATGTTGGTCTTGATGATGATGATTTGGATGCCTTGGATACAAGCATGGCTGACATGCTTAGCTTAGCCAAGATAGCACATGTTTCATTAGCATTTAGGAGTCTAATGTACAAGTTGTTATGCTATTGGAGAATTTGCACTTGGATTTGTGTTTCGCTCGATGATTGACATAGGCATAGAGCAAGTGGGAGCTTTGCAAGAACTTCATTAGTTCTTGCATCAGTCAGATGTCAACTCGAGTCTTGTTGATATGAGTCTATAAGAGTTTGATGTGCATGGATACACCTTGTTTGAGGCAGTTGGTAGATTTGGCAAAAGGTATCCGAATGGTAGAAGGTTCCTTGGTAATTGATATTTTACAACAATACATAAATCACTCTCTTCCAGACGGGTTTGTCGAGGATGATATATGGGAGAGGGAGGGGAGTGTTGGAACCCAAGGTCAAGGCCAATCTAGATGTAGTAGACATAGAAGGCTAAAAACCAAGAAACCCAATTTATAAACATACGCTCCATGTTGTGCAAGCAGAGGAGTTTGTGATCTTGAGGAGATTAGAATCCACATATTAAGTTTCATATTTTTCAGAGCCCATTAGTGATCTTGAGGAGATTAGAATCCACATATCAAATTTCATATTTTTTGGAGCCCGTTAGACCCCTCAAATTAGCTATAGGACTTAATTTTTAATTGTGCGAGATATTGTGTCTGAAACTGGCCAAAGCTAGTCAGAATCTTTAAATAGAGCTAAAGAGCTCATTTTTAGGCTAGTCATTTTTGGGAAATAAAGCTTGTGAGTTCATTGAGAGTTATTGCAGTTGAGATCAATACAACTTCCATTGCTCATACTCTTTGATTCTTCCTTGTGTGTGTGTGTGTATGTGCATGTGCGTCTTGCACTCTTCTCACCTTCACCTACACTCACATCACTCGTTCACGATCATCACATCATCCTCATGTCTCCATGGATTGATAATTACGAAGTGGAGCTCCTCGACATTGGTACTCACCATTGTCTAGAGTGATAGCCTATAACCCTACTGGGTCACTTGCCTTTGCACATTCACTTGGTAATATATTTTGTATTGTGTTGTGCTCCAAGACTCTTCTTCTTCTTTAAGCTATTTTTGTGCTATCATAGACCTCAAATTCAAACACATAATCCTAATGGGCTACTTATCTTTAGATGTTATATACTTAATAATACACTCAATATTGTGTTTTTAAGCTTCTTCTTCTTCCTCATGTTGTTTTTGTGTGTTCTTGATCCCCAAACACCAACAAATCACTTGAACAAAATAAATGTATGCTACAAAACCCATCACTAAGGCTCTAAAAATGTCAAGAAATATATTATTTGGAGTAGTGATAGAATAGTATAGTTCTAAAAAATACACAACACTTTATAATTGGATGAAGAAGGCATTGAGGTTAGATAACAAGAAAAAGGTCATATGTTGAAAAGTGGGCTACATCAAAGGCCATAATAATAAATTGAAGGAAAAGGAGGTTTCTTCCACAAAAGCGAGAAGAAAGCAAGTATAGAAGAATTAGCTGTTAAAAGACTCACATATGATAATTCATCACCAAACATTATGCCTACATGAATAATGTAGTGAAAGACATGGAGCCAACTATCTTTGAGGAAGAAAATGACTCAAAAGAATGGAAATATTCAATGGAGGGTGAAGTTAAAGCTTTGGAGGACAACAACACATGGACCTAGTCCCAAATTGAATAGGAATGCAAATAGATCAATTGCTAGGTATAAGACTATACTAGTAGCCAAGGGTTTGGAGGTATAAAAAGGTTAAACCAATTCTCTCAAATGTTCATGAAGAGGTAGCTACCTTACAACTAATGAAAGGTATTAATTGCTCTACTTTGGCATGCCTATTGATGATTTCTACAGAACAAGAGAGACGATTTATCTATGAGTAACTCAAAATTATTATCTAAGCAGTTTGTATCGAAGCTTTGGGAAAAAGTGAGGATTTGTAACAAGATTTTGCCTCATAAGAGGACATAAGGTTCTACTCGACCACTATCAAAGATTTTTTAAAAATCAACTCTGGTCTCCTTCAAAGAATGTGGCAACAGTCAAGCTTCTAATTAAGTTGAAGCTTCCTTTAGTGCTCCAGTAATAACAATTACTATGGTTCAATACTTGCAACTTTGAGGTATTATTGATTATTAATTACCCCTATAACTAATTTGATAGATAAATAGGGTAATTAGTTTGAAATTTGAGTACATATAATGTTTTTATCTATCAAAGTTGAATCTATAATTTTCATATTTATTTAGTAAAATTTGGACATTCATATTGATTGATTCCAAATGTTGTATATATATCAAATATAATAAATGTACCTTGGGAGCTTCTCTCTCAAATCATGAAGAAGTTGATTGTGGCTGAGAACATAAGTGCGCAAGAGGAGAGCACTATCTTTCCTATATCCTTCAACCTCTTTGGAATTTGTGCACTGAACTTTTAATAGAGTTATATTCATGCTTCTAATATCACATAGTTGTATGTGATATACATTCAAAACGATCTTTTGTCTCTCTCATGAATACTTCTTTTATATTTAGTTTTTTTTTTGCAATGACCTTGAACTTTGTACCTAAGCTTTGATGTGTTAACTTCTATGAAGCTACATTTCAAATGATTCTCCCACATATTTGCATAACTACCCCTATCTGATAGCACATATCTATATGCAACCAATTGCAGAAGAATGCACTATATGCATTCTTCTTCCTTTTTTTTGAGAGTATAATGAATTGGAAAGACACGCACCCAATCTTGTAAGGTAGAGGCACCCATCTTGGGGAACTCATGGATATGTCACAACCAAGATTTGAACTCATGACTTCCTACCACAAATTCAAAGCATCAGCCACTAGGCTACATAGGCTTGGACTTCTTTTGATTAATTTACAACTTCCCTTCTTCGGATAACATTTTGAGCGCTCTAATAATGACTATTACTATGGTTGAATACTTGCAACTTTGAGGTACTATTGATTATTCATTCCCTTTGCAACTAATTTGATAGATAAATAGGGTGATTAGTTTGAAATTTGAGTACATATAATGCGTTTATCTATCGAAGATTGAATGATTCTGATTGTCTTCCTTAAAGAATGAAAGATTTTCTTTGTCACGACAATTTTCATATTTATTTAGTAAAACTTGGACATTCATATTGATTGATTCAAAATGTTGTATATCCATCAAATCTAATAAATGTACCTTGGGAGCTTCTCTCTGAGGTCATGAAGAAGCTGATTTTGGCTGAGAACATAAGTGTGCAAGAGGAGAGCACTACCTTTCTTATATCCTTCAACCTCTTTGGAATTTGTGCACTGAATTTTCAGTAGAGAAACATTCCTGCTTCTAATATCAGATAGTTGCATGTGATATACATTAAAAAAGCTCTTTGTCTCTCTCACAAATACTTCATTTATTTTCCTTTTTTTTTTTTTGCAATGACCTTGAATCTGTGCATAAGCTTTGGTGTGTTTACTTCTATGAAGCTACATTTCAAATGATTCTCCCACATATTTGCATTATTACCCCTATCTAACATCACATATGTACATGCAACCAATAGCAAAAGAATGCACTATATGCATACAATGTTTATGTTCGATGAATTGAATGCACATATGTAATTGTGTATGTTTGGAATTATGCATTTACTATGATTTAAACTTGCACATGTTTTCGTGTGCATTCTTTAATGTATTTTTAAATGCAATTATGTTTGATGAGGGCGTGCTATTGTATATGTGTGTTTGCATATAAGCCTAGTTAAGCGTGCATGTAATCTTGTGCGTGACTTATTTACATATGCATGCACGGACACATAAACGATGTTGTGTTTGTATGCAATAAGTGTGTGTGTATGACCATTTGTATGAAGAATGATGTGTGTGTGCATAGCCATAAGTGTTTGTGTATGACCATTTGTATGAAGAATGATGTGTCCAAGTTTCCAAAGATTATAGAGGAAATTTCTTTGATTTACCCTCCTCTACCATTTCCAGTTTTGCCAGATTTTGAGATAGAAGGGGATAAATATTTTTTCTTAGTGGTATTCAAAGAGTACACACTTGCAATGATTGCATACAATGCAACAGAGGATTTGGCCCTAAAAGAGCATATGCAAGAGAATGCTTGGCTATGTGGTTCAACAAGGTGAGGGAAGACATACCAACTGAGCAAGAATTTAGGGGTCTCCAATGATAAATTGGATATGATTGCTAATCTAGGGCCAATTTCTATATTCTTCTGTACCCTTGTTCACTTATAGGGGTAGTTTGGCAATTGTGATCCTTTGGTTTCCTTTTGTATTTGATTAAAGATTGCATGACTGCATAGGTTGAGTACATTGATTGATGGGGCAATCCTCCTTTGCCATATGTATTCCTACCACCTCTACCTCTTCCTACCACCTCGACCTCTGGAATTATCTCTTTGATTTCTTCCTCCTCAATGCATCTTGACGAGTTGTAGATAAAAATTAGATGATTATATGGATGATAAGAGAAAGTCAGGAAAAGTAGGCCCGCTCTTCACAAATGATTGTAGAAAGCATGATGCAAAGTTATCAATGAAGAAAGCAAATTTCTCATGTGCATGGATTGTAAAGCATCAATTGAGACTAGATCATTTTATAGGATGCTAAGAATATCAAATGTAGAAAGAGAGTGTCCAAACGGGTGTGGTGTAGTGGTATGCCTTGATGTGGTGGGCTAGAGTGCATCAAATCCCACTCACTAGACATTTCAACTTTCTTGTACTCTCAAAAGGAAAAAAAAGGGTAGAAAGAGTGATGACCATTCACATAAGCATATATTGGGAGCTGGATTGAAATTCAAGTTTCCGACAAGTTACAAAGAATGAATTTGTATGAGGCAAGGCCTTGCTCCTGTTGGATTTGAGTTTCAAGCCATTGTTGGCCATCCTATGGTGCAATAGCCAGATGCATGAGAAAATGTTTTTCTAGGGATGCATTCTGATTAAAAGTTCAATGTACACTGATTTGGGAACACAACAAGAGTTTCAAGGTGTTTGAATGCCCAAGCTGATGTCGATGTAGGATGCTTTGTTGCAAGCATTAAGGAATTACTATCTAATACCCTAGGAGAAATCAAAGGGCTTGGCAAGGGGAGGTCTAGTTGTTAAGTTCTAGACCTTTAGAGGAATTGGGGACAAGAGAAATGCCCTCACTTTTATCTGATATTATTGTATTGCGGATCTAGGAGGTAATTTTACTCGATATCTAAGGTGAGAAAACCAACCACTTTTCTGAATGGTTATGCATTATAATGGTGAAATGCACTCTCAATGTAGTTAAAGCAAATGTTTTTTTTGCTTGGTTGAGTACACCTTTGAGGTTAGCGCCGAAACTAAGAGCTGATCCGCTTACGAACATTTAGAAGAATTTATAAGTTCTTTAGGCATGGAGGGCTGTTTGCATTACTTTTAATTTTATCTGACAGACGAGGAATAGCATCAATGGTTAGCGCCGAAACTAAGAGCTGATCCGCTCTCGGCTTATCTGTTGTATATTTTAATCTTCTTTTGTTCTTGTAAATCATAAATTGGCAGATTAGTATGGTAATATTCATATGGAACCTTTTCTTGACGTACAGTTGTTTACATGATTGCAAATGGATGAGGGTGTACAGAAGTTGCAGCATGATTTGTCAGTTGTTGAATATGAAGCAGAACTACTACTACTTACACGTCAGGAGGTATCTTCTTTCTTCTATCTTCAGTATCATGAAATGTTGCTTATTATAGTTGGGTTTGTTTACTGCATCATGAACATTTACTACTGCTTAGTTTGAAAAAACTGGTCCTCCACGTTCCTTTACCTTCAGGCTTCAGCTATTGAACTAACTTTAAGCATTTCTGACATGAGTTAATCAATGCATATGCAATGCATTTCAAGCCAGTAACCACCCATGAAATGTAGCCAAAAAGATTGTCTGTTTTTTCTTTTCTTTGGTAAACTTCAGCAGAAGGTGAATTTCTCACAGTTATCTGCATTCATATTGGCCTAGCCATAATCAAACTTGGATTGGCAAGTTTTTGACAAAATAATAAAAAGCAATGGCAGCTAGTAACAAGTCCTGTGCCATATTTGGCTATTGGTTACATTATATAATAGTTGAATTTGACCATACCGAACTTGAGAGCTATAATTGAGCAGACATGTGGGCTTACTCGCCTTAGATCATTACCTTCTTCAGATCAATCTCAACACTCTTCAGCCTCTAACAGCAGCCCCTTGTCATCATCACCAGCCAATCAGCTTTTAGTCTCATCTCATGGACACTTGCTGCCACCTGCTTCTGTCTACGCTTTCTGCAAGTTTCTCACAACCATACTCGGATCTCAGCCTCATGTTGTTGTTAAGATTCTGTTTCTCATACTGATTCGAATATCCTACTGTTGTCGGGACTGTGCCACTTTTGCTGTTGAAGCCTGTACAACATTTGCTGGAGGTTCATGTCATTATGTTGTTTTTCATCCTTCAATGCTCCTCCTTAGCTTATTAGATGTGTGCATGTGAGTAGAGTAGTAGTCCTTTTTCATTTCAACATAGTATCAGAGCATAGGTTACTTGTTGATAGCATTTCCTTTTGAGTTATGATTTTGCTATTTTCATAATTAGCATAAATGTACTTTCTTTCTTAATCCCTCCCTCCTTTTATAATAAAAGTGGTTTTTAGCACTATTAACAGTCTTTATTAATATGTTTAGCCTAATTTAACTTTATCACCTTTTAATCCCTCCCTCCCTCCCTTGCATCTAATCTGTCCTTCTTCGTTGCTCTCATACTTATGAGTTTTGTTAGAGCATTTTGTTCTATCAAATAAAGTGCTCTTTAGCACTTCCTTCATTAATAAAAGTGCTTGTTAGCACTTTGGAGAGTTTTCTGTCCCTGATCTAAGAGCAGCAAACGGAGGTCTCTCCCATTGTCTTTCCAGTTGTTACAGCACCAAAGTGAAAGAGAAAGGAATTGTATTAAGATCTCACGTTACCATATGAAGCTCCTGGTTTAATGCCAAAGCAAGCAAGTGGTTTCCTTTAGTCTGAAATAGAGAGGAAATCACAGGAGGTCTATCTCACCCATCTCTGTGGAGGAAGAGGAGAGAAAAGCTAGAGGTGTCCATTCGTGGAAGGCATAGCAACCATGGATGAAGAGCAGAAGCAATATCAATGTGCACAATCTTGGAGACGAAGAAGCACACGCATCAAGATATGCAGCTGAAGAGAATACTCATTAACGGGAGATAAACATGCTCGAACTCATCGCCAAAGAGAGAACACCAGTGGGCAGCTGAAAACGGAGATCTCTGACTCTATGATTTGCTCTCTTCATAGCACATTTTGGAAGGAACATGGCTTGCCTTCAGTGCTGCTAGTTGCAAAATGAGTCTTCTCGAAACAGCTCGACCTTTGGCTGCTCGCACGACAGAGATTTGAGATCTCAAAACAAAGGAAAGAGTAATATTAACAACTGTTGCAATGCATTCAGAGTCTGGCAATGAAGTGTGAGACCGTTTGTAGAGGTATAACCTGCTGAGGAGTGTGCAAGGAAAACTAACATGCAAACTAGCAGATGGTCGAAAGAGAGCGGTCAAATATCCAACATTGTGAATCTATTCGCAAGGGAAACCTCACCGGCAAAGTGATGGAAAGCCAATAACAAGTTTCGAAAGTCTGCTGCTGGGAGCGAAATCTGAAATGAAATAGGTTCTTACGTATCTTCTGTGTCATGCTTTATCAGAAAGCTACGCAAGACCAATGACTGAGGCATCGAGATGCTGGACATGGCTATGACCAATGAAAATGGTATACGAAAGCTAAGGCTTCTCGAGTGTTGGCATTTAGATGAACCACAAAGGGTTGCGCGCCCTCTGTTCACAGAGAAGAGTGATAGCGTGTGGTTGCTTTCCACCATCTGAGAAGCTCACAACTCACACAAACAGATTAAGAGAGCGAGATATAGTCTGATCTATAGGCTATAGCTCACTGCTGCAACCTAGGTCCTCATCTTCGGAAAAGAAGATTTTCGTGCTATAGCAAGGGAGTTGCAATAATGGAGCATCAGATATTGGAAGCACAGAAGAAAGGCTCGCTGTTGAAAGAGCAGGATCAATCCTTGCATCCGAAGGAATGGAAACGAAGACTTCCATCAGCATGCCCTCAATAGACGTTGGTTGATGTGTATCCTACACACTTGCTGATCGCAGTTGGAGCAAGATACAAAAAGGAGTTGCCACCTGAGAGGGGGAGAGAGAGAAGCTGGGCGTCTCGTTCTTCGCTCCATCGTCACTCCTTCTGTATCACTGCTCTAGCACCAATGAAAAGGGTTTCTTCAAGTCCCATAGTTTCAGGACGAGTCACGACAGAAGTTGGTACTCAGAATTTGCAAAGGTTCATTGAACAAGATGGGCATGTCTCTGTTGTCAGTGCTCAGCCTGCATAATAAGGCGTGCTGCATCCTCGAAGTTTTGGCCCTGCTTGTGTTCGCCAAATTCTGACCACACGATGCATTTTAGATTGAATAGTGGGATGACAAAAGCTATGATGTCATCAGCCTGAAAACACTTAGTGCGAATGTACGATTTGGCGGGGAGAGATCCGCTAGAAAATACCTCATATGGAGCGAGAGGATTTTCAGAAGTCAATTTTGTTTTGGGTGATTCCCAAGACCATGGAGAGCAGCAATGTTTCATCATTGTGAAGTTTACACGTAAAAGTCAATACATAGAAAATGTATTATAGGACATTCTTTTTGTTCAAGGCTTATTCGTAAGTGCTAAAGACGTATATCTATGGCCAAGTATAAAGGGACTAGACACTGCCACCCAAAGGAGTGGTAAGACCTTCCCTATGGTTTTCATAAACACTTTCTCTCACACTATGTATCTCCCAAATAGCAAATCTACTTTCTCATGAATATGGCACTTATAGTGCACTCAAAGCAACATCAAAGACATGCTTCTACCACAAAGAGTATTGAAGGAAGCATACAACCAACAAACGAAGAGGACAAAGAAGGGCTTCATCAACCACAAGAAAGAAGACAGGACTCGATCCAATCAATAGGAGGTTAGTTCAACATCAGAACACCAAAGGTGGCAAATGGTTCCATAAGCACTACCTACCCCATGATGTAAACCCTTTATATGTTTAGGGATCCCATATGTCCCTAGATTCCATTAAAAACCACTTGGATCCCAAATGTCCAAGTATATGTCCTAAGATCCTAAGGATGTCATATGTCCCACACTTGGATGCCATATGTCCAAGTTATGTTTTAGGATCCCATATGTCCTTAGATCCTAAAAACCAAATGGACTAAGTGATCCCATATGTCACTAGTCCCCATGCTAAAAACAAAAGGGTCATCACATGGAGGGGGGGTGTCGAGAGTTCCATGCTCCAACCTTTTGTCCAAAGCTAGAATCATTCACATGCAATTCTATATATCCCACATGCAAGGAAGTTCTCGCAAACTCCATATAAGCAAGGCCTCCCTTCACTCCACTCAAGTCATTCCACTCTAGCTCATTGCCAAGAGTGTGCATCCTCTCCTCATGGAGTCTTCATGCTCGTAGAGCATGTCATGTAAGTTATTTCCATTTCTATTTTAATTCAATCATCATGTTTTGTTATCTTTTGTTCCTTCCTCCTTAGCTTATTAGATGTGTGCATGTGAGTAGAGTAGTAGTCCTTTTTCATTTCAACACTTTCATGTCGAGCTCTTTCATGTGCACTCAAATACTTTTCTTAATCAATTCATTTTTCAATCTATTGCGTTTCTTTTTCTCTCCTTTTCCCTAAGATCTTGGGTATTGAAGATCTGATGTATGGCGCATGGGCCGTTGTGTCACATAAAATGTATTATTTATTTTTCTACCCTTATCAAGATTTTGTATATTTTCTTTAGTAATATCATGTATGACAAATGCACTATTTATTATATGAAATTATCTATTCGTGTGTGTATGTATGCATTAATTTCCAATGCTCACAACATGGTTTTTTCTCATAATGGGTGTTGGGGTAAAGGCCCTAAATGACCCCTCATAGTTGTACACTTGTGTATAGGCCTTTAAAAGGCTGATTATAGTCATTATAATTCATTTTTATTCTTTTGGCCAAGTTCAGTGTGAACTTGGCCAGGTCCTATAAATAATAACCTAAACTAAAGTTCGGATTCACTTCTCTTTTTGGAGAACCCACTAAAACAGCTGCGCCTCTCTTCTCTCTCTCTCTCTCTCTCCTGCGTGTGCTGCTGGACACTCACCTTCCCTGCTGCGCAGTCAAGAGGTTGTCCATTTGAACTTCTCCATCTGCTGAATACTCTCTTTTGCTCCAACAGCTGGTATCAGAGCTCCATTGAGGCATTAGAGAAGCTGCGTTTCAGTTTTCAGCTGGGTTTTCTTCAGATTTTGCAAGATCTTCGCGTTTCATCGCGAAGAAGGTGCCCAAAACAGCGACACCAGCATTTTTGGAGTGTTCTACTTCAGTTTTTGCAGGTTTTTCTGAGTTTTGTCGCGAAGAAAAGGGTTAAAAGTGCAGCGCCACACTTTTGGAGCAGCATAAACTTCTTTTCACGTGATATTCTTCGATTGCATCACGAAGAAACTGTTCCTCTTTGTTTTATTGTTCAAAACATGCTATTTCCAGGTGTTTTACAGGTGTACACAGGTGTTCCATAGTCCAAAACAGCAATATACAGGTTTAACATTTCATGTATTGAAGTGTGGAATGAGAAATTTGCTTATGTATAGCAAATTGTGGGATTTCTCTGAATTTTTTCAAAATTCTGAAGAGAAAATTTAGGGCTTTTGCTCCCTTTTGCTCCTAAAGGCTTCCTTATAGCCTTATGTATACACTTTGAGGTCAAGAAAAGTCATATTTGTTGATTTGAAGCATAAATTGACTTGCTTGAATTTTTTGCAGGTAATTTCAGAAAATTACAGATTTTAATCTTGTGGTCTAACTGGTCTGTTTTTGCTCCATTTTGCTCCCACAACAGTTTGAAGCCATTGTGCATCATTTTTAGAAGTGATACTATGATTTGGTGCATTTTTGCCCAAATTTCAGCATATTAACTTCTTCATCGTGCAATCATGGCGTCATCCTCCTCAGATGTGAAGAATCTATTTGAAATTCGACGTTTTGAGGGAACAGGTTTCGATTTGTGGAAGGAGAGAATGCAAGGTATTCTCTTCTTGAAGGATTGTGACAGGGCATTGGAAGCGGAAAAACGAGAAGATATGTCACAGGAAGCTTGGCTGATCTTGAACAAGAAAGCTGTTACGTATATCAAGATGGCCGTCTCTGATGAGATCTTGATAGATCTCAAAGGGCTGACCTCTGCTTCAGAAATATGGGCAAAGTTGAAAGCAACTTATGAGAACACTACGCCTGTGAACCAAGTGCATTTGATGCGGAAGCTTGTTGGTATGCAACTTGATGAGTCCAAGAGTGCAGCTGAACACTTATCCCTCTTTACAGGTACTTTGTCACAATTGCAAGACTCAGGTATGGCTGCTTTTGATGACAAACTTAAAGCCATCTTCTTGCTTATGACACTTCCTGACTCTTGGGAGACACTGGTAGTCTCATTGTCCAATAACCCCAACCTGACCTTTGATGGTGTTAGGGGTTCTATACTTAATGAAGAGATCAGGAGAAAAGAAGGTGGTGAAGGTGGCAGCTAACATGGTTAGAGGCAGTTAAGATAAGAGGAGTAATAATGCACAAAGGAACAAGAGTAAGAGCAGGGAAAGAGGTAATGGAAGCAAAGGTAAAAGCAATGATGTGACTTGCTATCAGTGTGGCATTAAAGGCCACAAGAAACCTGATTGCCGCTATTACAAGGCAGAGCTTGAAAGAAATAGGAATGCTGGAGATAAAAAGAAGGGCAAGAAAGAAGACAAGACTGATGCACAGGACAACCAAAAGGACAAAGAGAAGGCCAATGTGGCCTCTAATGTAGTCATAGAGGAGTTGTCAGATGTTGAGGATATTTTGTGCACTACTTTATCAGCGGATGATACTTATGCATATGATTTCTCACTGAATGTTCATACACAGGACATGTCGATCACCAAAAGTGATCTTATCGATGCTTTGCTGACATGGCCCAGACTGTTAATGATGCATTGGCCAGACATGGATAGTTGACTCTGGTGCTTCTTTTCATGTGACTCTTGTCAAGGAGTGCTTTTCTACCTTTACTACAGGAAGCCATGGCCATGTATACCTTGGAAACAATAATGCTTGTTCCATTGAGGGTATTGGCACAGTGCATTTCTCTACAAATGGCACTAATGAGCTGGTTTTGCATGATGTGCGTTATGTACCAGGGATCAAGAAAAGCTTACTCTCTGTGGGTCAAATGGATATGCATGGTTATAGCATACTCTTTGAGAGAGGATCATGAAAAATGACAAAGGGATCTAGGCTGATTGTGAAAGGCATAAAGAAGGGAACTCTCTATTGCTTGCGTGGGAAAGCCTTATCAGGCAAGTTCATTGCTTTGGCTGAAGTTCACTCCCATATGGAGTTGTGGCATAAGAGACTTGGCCATATGAGCCAAAAGGGTCTCATTAGGCTTTGTAACTTAAAGAAGCTTGATGCTAAAGGCACAAAGCTTGATTTTTGTAATGAATGTCAATATGGAAAGCAAGTGAAACGTTCCTTTTATTTTGGTGTGTCTCGTAAGTCTCGTGTACTTGATCTTGTTCATTCTGACGTATGAGCATGCCCACCAAATCTATGGGGGGTGCTTTGTATTTCATCTCTTTTGTTGATGATTTTTCTAGAAAAATTTGGGTTCAATTGCTTAAATCTAAGGACGAAGCATTTGCTGCGTTTAAGGGCTTTCATGCATTTGTGACCACCCAAACAGGTAGAAAGCTGAAATGCTTGCGTACGGACAATGATGGTGAGTATACAAGTGCTGAATTTCAAAAATTTTGTGAAAATTTGGGCATTAAGAGGGAGCTTACTGTTCCATACAGCCCCTCTTCTAATGGTGTGGCTGAACGCTATAATAGGACACTTTGTGAGAGGGTGAGATGCATGCTGTCCACAGCTAATCTCCCTCATGGATTTTGGGGAGAGGCACTCAAAACTGCAGTACATATTTGCAATAGATCCCCTCACATGTCCTTGAAAGGTGACATCCATGAAGAGGTTTGGTCTGGCAAACCTGCTTCATATGATCACTTACGTGTCTTTGGCTGTGAGGCTTTTGTGCACATAAGGCCGGAGCTGAGAAACAAACTTGATGCTAAGTCCATAAAAGGTCTCTTCATGGGATATGGTGAAGAAGGTGAAATGGGCTACAGAATTTGGATACCTCAGCTCAAGAAAGTTGTACGTAGCCGGGATGTTGTTTTTAATGAGGCAAGGTTGCTTCAAAATAATTGTGCCTCAAAGGATGACCATAAAAGTGTCAGATTTCAGCATGACCAGCCACCTACTAGGCCTGATTTTGATCCTCAGGATGCACCACAAAGGACTGAAAATATTGATGATCTAGTGGTTTTTGAGCCAGATGATGCTGGACAGCAAAATGACGCTCCTGATGGGTATATGCAGCCACCTATTCATGCTGAAAACCGGGCTGGAAATGATGTGCAGAAGCCCATTAACAATGGACATGTTGATATACCTCCTGACGTAGATCCATTGCCAGATAATGTGGATCATTGGGTAAGAAGATTTACACGTGCTAGGAGGCCAATGAACATATATGATCCCTCTACATTATGTTATCATATGAGGGGGAGCCTCTCACTTATAAAGAGGCAAAGCTATGTGAGCACAAGAAGAAGTGGGAGTTAGCCATGCAGGAAGAAATAAGGCCTTGCATGCAAATGATACTTGGGATCTTGTTGAGTTGCCCAAAGGTAGGAAAGCCATTCCTAACAAGTGGGTATACAAAATCAAAACTGTTGATGGCAAACCCAAGTATAAGGCAAGGCTGGTTGCTAAGGGATATGCCCAAAAGGAGGGCATTGATTTTCAAGAGGTGTTCTCTCCGGTAGTTAAAATGACCACTCTACGTGTGCTATTTGCTATTACAGCTGCTTTGGATTTGGAGCTATTCCAAATGGATGTTAAGGCAGCCTTTTTGCATGGTGACTTAGATGAAGAGCTGTATATGAAACAGCCAGAAGGATATGCCATTCCTAGAAAAGAGCATCTGGTATGCAAGCTGAAAAGGAGCTTATATGGGCTGAAACAATCCCCTAGGCAATGGTATAAGAAGTTTGATGCATTTATGCTCAAACATGGGTTCAAAAGAAGCCATGCAGATCACTGTTTGTACACTAAAAAGGATGCAGATGGCAGCCCAATCATTCTTGTGCTGTATGTAGATGATATGCGGCTGGCTGGAAAGAAAAAGGGCACACTAAATGCTCTCAAACAGCAGCTGAACTCTGAGTTCTCAATGAAAGACCTTGGGGAAGGTGAGCATATTCTTGGTATGCGAATAAAAAGGGATAGGCAGCAGCATACTTTGCATTTATCCCAAGAAAAGTACATTGATAAAGTACTGGACAAATTTAATATGGCTGATTCTAAGCCTCTTGGAGTGCCATTGCAGCCACATGTTAAGCTTTCCAAAGATGACTGTCCCAAGGATGATGATGCAGCCAACTACATGAAGAGTGTTCCATATGCATCAGCCTGTGGTTCACTTATGTATGCTATGGTTGCCACTCGGCCTGACATTGCTCATGCAGTGGGAGTTCTTAGCAGGTTTATGGCTAATCCTGGCAAAGCTCATTGGGAGGCAGTCAAATCTATCTTGAGGTACTTGAAAAGGACCAAGAATAAATGTATTTGCTATGGCAAAGATCCTTGGAGCTGAAAGGCTTTTGTGACTCTGACATGGCTGGTGATGTGGATACTCATAAATCCACAAGTGGATATATATTTACTCTTGCAGGAGGTGCTATTTCATGGTGTTCTAGGTTGCAAAAGATTGTTGCTCTGTCAACTACGGAGGCTGAATATATTTGAGCCACTGAGGCCAAGGAAGCCATTTGGTTGGCATGTTTATGTTGTGAGTTTGGTTTGCCCAGCAAGGCACCTATGCTTGGATGTGACAGCCAAAGTGCTATATGTTTAGCAAAGAATGCCATGTTCCATGCACGTACAAAGCACATTGATGTGCGGTATCACTTCATTCGAGAAGTGCTTGAGGATGGCCTTATCACATTGGTTAAGGTCCATACGTCACAATCCTGCACACATTCTTACTAAGTACTTGTCCAAAGCACAACATCAGCTATGTATACAGATGGTGGGAGTCACATAGCTTGAAGGCGTCATTTATGCCTTTAAGTGGGAGGTTGTTGGGGTAAAGGCCCCAAATGACCCCTCATAGTTGTACACTTGTGTATAGGCCTTTAAAAGGCTGATTATAGTCATTATAAGTCATTTTTATTCTTTTGGCCAAGTTCAGTGTGAACTTGGCCAGGTCCTATAAATAATAACCTAAACTAAAGTTAGGGTTCACTTCTCTTTTTGGAGAATCCACTAAAAGAACTGCTCCTCTCTTCTTTCTCTCTCTCTCTCTCTCTCTCTCTCTCTCTCTCTCTCACCTGCGTGTGCTGCTGGACACTCACCTGCCTGCTGCCCGGTCAAGAGGTGCTCCATTTGAGCTTCTCCATCTGCTGAATACTCTCTTTTGCTCCAACAATGGGGACCTTACAATTTGGAGCATCATGGATCATTAGTGGGATCTAATGAGGATGGTCATGCCCAATAGAACCTACTATTAAGGCATTGATGATGTGAGTAGGGATGTCATAGCTCCTTGTCCAAGCCATGCATGATAAAGTTTGACATCTGATACTTCTTATTTTGGACAGAGATAGAAGTCGAAGATGCCTATTTTTCCTATTTTTGTTTGTTTCTTTTTCTATTTTTTTTTCCTTTTAGCATTGGATTTTTAATCATAATTGATTTTTAAATCTTGCGAGGAAAAGAAAGAGTTCTTTATATTACCTTAAAATATATTTGTCTTTGAATTTTTATTTTATTATCTTTGGATTACTTATTTATTTTTTTTGAATTTGTATATTTGCTTGCTTATTTGTATTATTTTTCATGACTTACCTTGATCTTATTGTTGCATTTGTTATCACAGGTGGTCTAAACCAAACATCTTTGGTACATTACTTTTTGTTTCGTTTTTTGAACTCTATAGTAGCTTTCATTGCAGGGTTTATGACAAGCCTAACAATCTTTTGAATGCACCACAAGTGCTTTGCAATCCCATGAATACACATGGCCTAGATGTAGCTTTTGACCAGATGAGTGTTTTGACATTATCTAGTTCCCAAACACATGGCCTATTATTTTGATCACAGGTGACAATATGTTTCATTTTGTAGTTTTGTTTGAAATTAGCATTTCACGTTAAGTGCATTAGTTTAATGAGTACTTGTGTTTATGTTATATTGGAGGTCATGAAGCTGGATTTTCCTTTTATTGATAATAAGTGGAATCTAGTGTTGAAACTTGAGAAGAACTAAGGTTGTTTAAAGATGATATGTCTTAGGGCTTCAGTACTTTGTAAAGCAGTCATGGCTGGGATATATTTTCTTCTTTGGGGTTAAACAACCTTTCCGTTTCTTATCATTTGTTATTCAGCTTCTAGAGAGCTGCAAGGCTAGGAGATGACTCATGAGCATGAAAAAAGGGTAATCTGGAAAAGTCAGGCAAGCAGATGAATATAAAGCGATGCATTATAGGTGTTGTGTAAATGAAAGGAAGTTTTTTCAACACTCGGGAAGGAGGAATCTTGATTATTGGTTAGATTTCAAACAAGTGACTAAAGAATGTTTCTATATTTCAGTTTGCCTTTATTTGTAGAATAGAGATGGTGAAAACCACATTTTCATATATGAAATATCTGAGTAGATTGGGATATGTTAATGTGCCAACTGATGATTCTATATGCCAGCATTACACATGCTGAAGCGGTCGTTCTCCCAGCTAACATGCAATGTGGCATGAATTGGGACACTTCTGTAACATCACTTTTCACCAGGTGTTTATTGCAAAACTTCATGGCAGCAGCCATGTCTAATTCTTTCCAATGGGGTAGGCTAGTAATGTTCTCTCAGAGTATGTATTGAAACTTGTTGTACTATTGTTCTTATTGGTATCTTAATATAAGGTGTTTTTTCTTTTAATTTTATAGTGAGTGGAATTTATTATTAGAGCTTGAAAAAATACGAGGCTTTAAAGATATAATGCCCGGGCATTAATTTTAGTAAAGACACATTTGCAGTTTTAGCAGTATGTTCTTTTTTGGAGCTTATGATGATCTTGCATTTTTATTCTTTCTTATTCAGCTTGTAGAGAGTGACAAGGCTCGGAACAGTAATCGGGAAGCTTTGACAGCCCTACGTAAAATTGCTCGGACTTCCCAGTCAAGTGTTCCCATGTTGAATGAAGAGGGAACACATTTTATAAATGAAGATTCTAACATCACTTGCAAGACTTGTGGTAGTCACGATGGATCAGAGCCTTTATGGATTCTGGGTGCAGGTGGTGATTTTTTTGTTAGTTTGCCTTTTCATGAGACTCACATGAAGCTTGAAGATGGTAAGGCCTGTTGCTGTGCTTATTTTCTTTTTGATATTTGTGAAGTGTCACTATAGTGTGAATAGCATTTCATGTTTATGGTTCATACCCAGGTACAGAAGCCTTCAGTGAGCATAGAAATGCTTCCATAGGTTTTTCCTTAAAAAAAAATTGTGAGGACAGAAAGTATCAAGATCTTGATTTAATCGGCCATTCGGCCCTTGACATTAAGTGCTCTCCACAAAAGAAATTTGTTATTTTTTTCTCCTGAAGCCATTGCATTGGATGGTAGAGGCTTTGCAGTGTGTTGAGGCCATTGTCACATAGACTTTCTAGGCATATTGTCATGAACAGGGGTGAGAGTATCACTGCTTGCTTATGCGATGCATGTGGCGAAGAAATGCATATCAACCATAAAAGCTGCAGAGGCAGAGCAGTAGGAATGAAGGCATGTGGTTAGGGCTACATTATTAGAGACCTTTGCCTCATATCATGCATCAGCATATCTGGATATAAACAGTTATGGATAAGCTATTCATCCTTCGCCATGGTAAGCACAGTTGGATAGATATACTTCTATTTACATACTTGTGTCAAAGGTTTCTCTTATCGGGCCTAATAAGAGAGTAACTGTTTATCAGAGACTAAAATTAGCCATGATATCTTTTCTGCTTGTGCATTTCATTTACTGGAATGGAGGGAGTATGTTCTGATGAAAATGGCTCACAAGTGTGATATGTACTTGTACAGAACAAACACAACTGAATCTCACTGTGAACAAGCTCCAAAGCAAAGTGAAGGAGAAGACCTTGTCTCTATCAGAAAAGGGTGCTCTTGCAGACAAAATTGGGCCAAGTATTCTCAAGTCTTTGGTGACCCTGAAGGACAATCGTTAATAATATTTGCATGATTTTGAGTAACTAAGCTTGGTCTGAGTGTCACCTTACCTCTGAATATTTTAAGCCACTTATAACCTCACAACAGTAGTGGTGGTTTTCTATGGCACATTACATGGCTAATTTTGCCTCTGTGCATGTATAATGCCAGTAGTCGTTGATCTATTTTTACTTGTTTTAAGCTCCTTGCATTGGATTTATCCTTTGATGGTAATGAAATCTTAGTTTGGACCCCAAAACTTAATGTAGTTTTGGGGCTAAAGCAGTTGATGTCTTCAGGTGCAGAGAACGCATTTGTAGGACACGAGGGAAATTGAATACTATGATTGTGATGTTGTGTACCAAAATATGATATAGTGGAGCTTATATGCCATGTTTCATTTTGTTGGTATGATTAATTATGCTTTGTTCTCTCTATTACTGATCATAAAAACTTAGAAAATGTGCTCTGAATGACATGCGAGTGTTATTTCAATGCAAGAGTTGAGTTGTATGGCACTCTTTTCATTCCATGGACAAACGTTGGGGACAAAGATCACCAAGAATATACTTGTGATCATAGATACTACTATCAGTGTATAGGGAGTTGCTTTTGGATACTTGCGTCAGCATATTGCTTGACAGGTCTGATGTTTTTGGTGAGTAATTGGCATTCACATTAGAAAGTAAATATTTTGGATGGCAGTTCCTCTTCCACCAGACCATCTTATAGAGCAATGATTTAAAGGACCCATAATATAGACCATGTTGTAGTAATCTTGAGTGTGATACTTAAAGCTTGTGGGACAGGTCACAGGGCCATAATTTCTCACCTTTGAATGACAATGACAGCAGGTGGAAATGGAATCATAAATAGACATGGAAAGGGCAATCATGAGGATAGTTGAAGCTAGAGAAATCACTGAAAGCTCTGAGACAACTCCCTCTCCATCTCTTTTCATTTCTTTTTTTCCATTTTTGATAGTTGGGGTCTTGCTTGGTACTACAGGACATTGCAAATAAACAAATAAAGAGTCTTCTGTCATTTAATCTTGAGGTGTCTGCTTATTTTTCTCCAATTATTGGCCTACTAAAATATTCGGGCAAGAGCCTCTATATGAGCATAGTCCATAATCTTTGCACTTACCATGTTGATGATGGTGGGTAATATGCCAAACAACTTTTAGTTCTAAGCACATTTAGATGTCACTTATTCAGGTGACAAAAAAACTGGGAATCTACTTTTAGATCTATTAGTGAAAGTCTTAGTAGTTGCCTAGTTCATCAGGTGATAACATGTCTTATTGCAAGGGATTATTATGCAAAGGGGAAGCAAATAAACGAAGTTAGAATGTAGTACTGCAAGCTAAAAGAAAGTAATGTTTTTGACCAGCTATGCCAATGTGTACCATGCGATTAAAGGAAAATGAGAATTGGTTTAAGGATCTTATTATTAATTGTGGATCTTGCCCTCCTTTGCTTAGATAGTAGAGTTAACATGCTCCTAACCCTTGTATTATTATTTCATCTACTATTTGAGTCATACCACAAACATGTATTAATTAGTAATGGTATTGTGTTGATTTTTTCATAATACTATTCAATTCAAGATAGATATGGAGTGGCCACATTATATGGATCTTGTGATAAGCACATGATCTTGCACAAATGGATGCACTAGGATGTTTCTCTTATGATATGCCCAAGAACTTAGAGTGGATGAGGAGCAATTGTCCAAATGACAAGAACCACAATGCGAACTTGGACATATTGTTCTCATGATGGGGATCTCTCTTTGCATGATGCAAAGGATTTCAAATCTACAAGGATTAGAATCTTATCCTTGTAAGATAAAAAGAAATCTAGGGTTCAAGTTTTGTTTGCAGCTCAACTTGTAAGCCCTTTTGTTCTTGGGATCAGGGTGTTCCATCATCGGGCACATTTTCCCAAGGTGTGTAGGATTCTATAATGCCAAAAGAAAATGGTATCATCCTTGCTTTGTGACAAGCATAGAGTAGTTATATAATAATGAAGAACTTCCAATCGAATCTTCTTTGTACATGACATCACGAAATTCTAGGTATTGAATGTAAAGTGTTACTAGTTTCAAACTCTTTCTCAGCCTTTTATGGGTAGGATTAGATAGATAGATAGATAGATAGATAGATAGATAGACAAACAGACAGAGAGACAGATAGATAGATAGATAGATAGATAGATAGATAGATAGATAGAGAGACAGACAGACAGACAGACAGAGAAAAATGTTGATATTCATGAACATGTAATTCGAGAAGAGATCGTAGATAAAAGAAACTCATTTTTTCTTTGAGAACCTATGAATTCTTCAAGAGGATAAATACAAAAGCAATAACGACGAAAACGAAAATTGATTTTTGTCTTTGAGGTTGATTGGGAGCATTGCTACTAATAAGGGGAGTTTATCATTACAGTTTTGAGATTGCATATTCTCTTTGCACCAACAATGTACGAATGGAGAAATCACCAAGTGTATCTTATATCCTTATGGTGCGAAGAATATCTTAGAAATTTTTTCTCATATTCACATATGACATGAAATGTTGTGAATGAAGAATGTAAATAAGTATCATCTACATGAATATCTTTATGGTGAAGGGAACGTCAAACTTCCAAACATAACAATAGTCAAGTTTGTTCAAAGTCCTTTAATGATTTACATGATAATGAATGAAGTAACAACAATAAAGCGAGAATGAGACTTTTGGTTTCATCTTGCCATTGTGTAACACAATTGGGTGACATCCAATCTTAGTAGTATGGGGCTTTTAGATTGGGGAGACATGAACTTAAAATAATCAAATTCCTATTATATGTATTCACTCCATGTAGAAAGAAAGGAATTACATTTGAATGTGAATGAATGGATATTGTAGATTTATGTGTTGAATTCACATTACGGATCATATTCTTATTCAATGCAATCAAATTCTAATAATAGCCACGTAGTTATGGCACATATTGAGATATATTGTGAAAGCTACGAGTCCCCAGAGAGATATATATAAAGTCAATATACCACTTTGAAGATCTCTCCACCCTCATCAAAGAAAGCACCATATCTTGTAACATATCATTATCCAAGAAATTTTAATGAATCTTTTTTTTAACTTAAACATGTTAATTTCATACAAACTCATGAAAAGAATGTTAAAAAGCTACAAAAGTTGCTTTTTAGTAATGTAGTGATCCCCCCTTGGTATAAAACAATTGAAGTTGTCGGGTACCACTCAAGTACCTAAAGATGCACTTAACCGCCTTCCAATGCTTGACACCTCGGTAATCCAGAAACCTTCTCATTTGAGAGACAACAAACTGAATATCAAGCCAGTTAATGCATAAATAAATCAAGCATCCAATAGCTTGCTAATAAAGAACATCAAATGCATCTCCAACATCATGAAGACTCAATCATAAACCTCTTTCCATAGGAGTGGTAGTAGGTTTGTAGTCCTCAAAGCCAAAAACGTTGCAATAATATGTCAATATATTTTGTTTGACACAAAGCTATTCCGCCATCACCTACATAGATTGGATGCCCAGATAATGATGCAAATGAATGCCCCAAATCTAACATCTCAAAAGAGGCATGTAAAGCAACCTTAAAATCAACAATATGCTTCTCATTAGTGTTTGGTGTGTGTAGAAGTGGGAGACACACATGAGAATCACACACAAGGAACACAAACGCAGTAAAACGCATCGAGAAGACGGATGGCTGGAATAGCTCTCTCTATTGATGATGAACTGATATGAAGTAAGAGATGAATAATATTCCCAAGTACAAAGTACCACCACATATGAGTGTATCAAGTATGTGGTAACATGGGGAAACAACCTCTAGCCAACACTAGAGTAAAAAGTGCCCATATATAGGGAAAAGGTTCACATCAAAGCTACTCGAGGAACACATAAGTGTAACAAACCCCCCTGAAGCGAACGATGTGAATAGATATAGGGAGTGACAGATCAGCCCCAACAAGGTAATAAGCCTAAAGTGTTGCAAAAAACTTCAAACTTTTGTTGTGGAAGATCTTTCGCGAATATGTCTTCCACATTATCTTGTGTAGGCACATATACCAAATCAATATCTCCTACATGAAGGTGCTCTCTCACATAGTGATAATGAACCTCAATATGTTTGGTCCGTGCATGAAACACTAGGTTTTGTGCAACAACCAATGCACTATGACTATCAGTGAGAATATGCGTAGCAACGTCAATCTCCATGCAAAGATCCATCAATAGGCGTCTCAACCATATACACTCCACTGTAGTTGTGAAAACTGCCCTGTACTCAACTTCACAAATCAATGTTGCCATTGTAGGTTGCTTCTTAATCAACCAAGATATGCATGAGTCTCCAAGGAAAAAGCAATTACCACTAGTGTACACGCGAGTATCATAACAACTAGCCCAATCACTATCTATAAAATCATGCAAGCATGGCTGACTATCTCTTCCATAAAAGAGACCTAAGCTCAAAGTGCCTTTGAGATATCTATACACACGTTTCACTGCTTGCCAATGCTTAGTGCTAGGGCTATGCATGAATCGACTCAACTAAAAAACTGCATACTATATATTCGGCCTTGTGTTGCATGCATATATAAGACATCCCACAGCTTATTGATAAAGAGAAGTGTCAAATGCATCACTTGAATCCTCTAATGCGAACCTAAATCCTATCTCAACTGGTGTGGAAACTGGCTTGCAATCCTCAGAGTCAAAACGTTGAAGTACTTTTTCAACATACTTTGCTTGATGCATAACAATTCACCCCTCAACAGATACAAACTGGGTGCCAAGATAGTAGCTCAAAAGACCAAGACAAGTGACATCAAAAGTATGCTACAAATTAGCCATAAGAATGTCAAGTTTTGCATCACATGACCGAGTCAAGAGTATGTCATTGACAAAGAACAAGCACTGTAAGATCAGCCCTATCCTTGCGTACGTAGAGTGTGCTTTCACTTGGACAACATGTGAAGCCAAGAGCAATCAAGTGCTTATGGATTTTGTCATACCAAGAGCTTGCTTGAGACCATACAAGGCTTTATGCAAGAACAAACCATATGCTCTTTCCCTTTCATGGAAAATCTAGGAGCTTGCTTCACATAAAACTCTTCTTGCAAATCACCATTCAAGAAAGATGTTTTTATGTCCAACTGATGTACTTTCCAATCTCGATGGGTAGCCAATGCAACCATGGTACGAATGGTAGTCATGCATGAACTAGGTGCAAAAGTTTCCTCATAGTCAATGCCATATTGTTGCACATATCTTTTTGCAACCAATCTAGCTTTGTAGCGATCAATGCTACCATCAAACTTTCTCTTAATCTTATAAACCCACTTTGTACCAATGGCTTTTTTTCCTTTGGGTGCACTCAATTTGCTATCCTGCAAAGTTTGTTTCAGCCAGTTTGGCATACTTTGTGCACTCTTGATAGACATGCATTCATTATGTAATACATCATCCACATGTACATCATGTGTGGGCTGAATTTCATGCTCATTCTCAGCCATATTTTGATGCAAATGTTCAGCCATATGTGGCTAGAAATTTCCAACAGTTTCGATAATTTTTGGCTGAAAAATTTCAGCCATGTTGACTGGAAATTCTCTGCATTTTCAGCTCTATTTTGTTGGAGTTTTGGAGCCCTTTGAGCCTCAGTTGGCTGGTCCTCATGGACATAGTCAAGAGCACCATTTTGGAACAAAGGCATGAGTGTATCGAACACATCTTGTGAGCTAATTGTTGGCTGTTTTTTACATTTAAGTCGAGGGAAAATTGAATTTTCAGCAAATACCACATCTCGACTCACAATAATTGTGTTCGTCAATGGATGATACAAATGATATCCCTTACTTTCAACACTATAACCAAGAAATACACATTTCTTTGCCTTGTCATCAAGTTTGTGACATTGTTGTGATGGCACAAGAGCATATGCCAAACAACCAAACACATGCATATGACTAACCATTGGTTTATGTCCATTCCAATCCTCATAAGGAGAGATGAATCTCAATGCTTTTGTAGGGCAGCAATTTGACACAGTTTGCACACATGACTGCTTCCATCAAAAACTTATCAGGAAGGTGCTTTCCTTTAACCATACATCGTGCCATTTCAAGAAGTATTCTATTTTTACGCTCAGCAACACCATTTTACTGAGGTGTGTATGGCACTATACATTGGTGTGAAATACCTCTTTCACGAAGAAAAGCATTAAACTCATGTGACATGTATTCACCACCATGATCCATGCGTAGAGTCAAAAGCTTGTGTGAAGCAAAATTTTCAGCCATATGTAAAAATGCTTTGAACCAAGAAAATACCTCATTCTTTGCTTTTATAGGATACATCCATGTGGCGAGTAGCATCATCAATGAAGGTAACAAATTATACATGCTTCCCAAAAGATGGAGCCTTTACAGGACCACATATATCATTATGAACAAACTACAATTTTCTTGTAGTGTGTGTATGATTATCTTTTGGCAAAGAAGCACGATACATTTTTCAAAGAATGCAACCTTCACATGCATACTTTTCAATGGGCTCAAGTGTTGGCAAACCAATAACCATGTCCTTCTTTTGCAAGTAAAGCAAACTATTGAAGTTCAAGTGACCAAAACGAGCATGCCAAAGATCCATTTCAGCCATGGAAGAAGTATGAGCAACCAAGGCATTCGAGACAGCCCTCTTGTATGTGTCCATGCGATACAAACCATTACATAATGTACCGAACATCACGATAATATCACCATTGCTAAAATCATGAACCATACATTTATCATCAATAAAGTGTACATGAATTCCAGCTTTGGCAATTAGCTGAACTGAATTAAGTTCTTCTTGATACCGGGTACATACAATGCATTTTTCAAGAGAATCACACCTTCATTTGCAGTCATAACCTCAATTTCTCCTACTCCAATGATAGGATAAGAGGCATTCTTTGCACGCACCACATGTCCTCCTTTGGGTGCATCTTTCAAAGATGCAAAAAACCTTTTGCATGAAGTTATGTGCTTTGAAGCACCACTATCAAAGAACCAATCCAAATCAGCTTCACTCACAACCATACATTTAGAATGCAAAGATGCATCATAATGACATGTAACAACACATGCCCAAAAATTGTGAGCCATGTTAGCTTCATCATTCTTTGCATTTGTTGAATTTTTAGCAATAGGCATGTTGGATTCCTTCTTCTTTTCATTGCACTTAGCAAGCTTTCTACACTCATCAATAGTATGACTAGCCTTTCGGCAATATTTGCATCTCTTCTTCTTTCGCAAATCAACATCATTAGAGGAATGAGCGGAAGAGGAAGGTTGAGGCTTTGGTTTTGATGAACCCAAAGCTGAACCATACTTGCTTTTCTCCTTTTGTGAGATAGCAAGTGTTTGTGTTCCCTCAATCAAACCACTCCTATTCACTCTAGATTGCCCTTCTTGCAAAAGAAGAGATACAACCTCATCAAATGCATACATATTGGGATTCCCTTTTGCAACCAAACAGAATGGTGTGGCAAAGCTTTGAAAAGATTCTGGTAATCCTTTCAACAATGTAGAGATGAGTGATGCATCCAGAATAATCTCATCTATGTTTGCCAATTGCTCTTTCAAGTCCTTGATGCGTGTCGCATACATATCCACAGACTCATTTTTATCCATACATATATCCTCAAGTTTCTTCCTCAAGTATGCAACACGTGCTTCATTATGCACGGCACACAAAAAAGCAAGAGCGTCCCATGCTTGTCTTGATGTAGAACATGACCGAATGTGTGGTGTTCCAAAGTTGTTTTGCAACAAGAACATGCTTCATCATGTAAGAACACATCAGATAGGTTGTCCCATCAAGCTTATCTTCAGCTTGAAGCATGCCAAACAAGTCATTGCTGCCTGCCATTTCACCAAAGAACAAGTGTGAGAAAATCTTTACTTCGATGAAAGTTGAAATGAATGCTGAAATTTCAGATCACAAACCTTCACTCTGATGGCGATTCTGACTACACAAATAGCTCAAAATGGGGATAAAACTCTTGCACTGGTGGAAACGTTTCTTGGTTGCTGAAATTCACTATTCTATGCTCCGAAGTCGATTTGCACTGTTAAAAGTGCACGCATGCCATGATGCGAAAAATTGAAACTTGAGAAGGATTTGAACGTGCTCTGATACCATTGTTGGGTGTGTGTAGAAGTACGACAGACACAAGAGAAGCACACACAAGGAGCACAAATACAACAAGACACATGGAAAAGATGGATGGTTGGAAAATCTAAATAATATCCCTAAGTACAAAGTATCACCACATATGAGTGTATCAAGTATGTGGTAACATGGGGAAAAAGCTGGCAGGGGAGCACTAGATTGTGCTCTCTGACTACACTAGACAAGATTTTGGAAATACACTTCTGATTACAAGAGCATCCACGTAGGGAAAATGATACAAGAATATGTAATTGATACAATATGTCCCACAACTTGGGACTGATAGATATGGAAAATTGGATTAGCGATGATACAAGAGATCCCACAACCCGGGATCGTGAGTATGGAACAAGAAATCTCGATTACAAGAACTCCGTTCTAGGAGATGAACTGGATACAAGAAAGAACTCGACAAAATCTTGTACTACGAGATTACAAGAGGACAAGATAGGATGTCCAAGAACTAGAGTAGACAAGACTCGAATAAGGAACAAGACAAGAACTGGAACTAGAACTTGGAGAGTACGTACTTGGCGATCAGGACTCCTTGAGCTCCCAAGACTGGTATTGGCAAGACTAAGAATGAATGTGGCCAACCCCTCCTTATATAGGTTTTCCAAGGGCGGTTATGAATTGATGATGTCATTGATGATGTCAATTCGAAGCATGGTCTCTGGATGTCAGAATCGAGCAAGAAGACAGTCGATCTTAGGGTTTTGGCACGTTCCGAACGCAATGGACGGATTGCTTTCTCCTAATTATGAACCAATAATGAGATATAGGATTCACATGGAATCTGAGATTCAGGATGGTTTCCTTTGTCCATGATATCATCTCCCCCTCAAGCGACGAGTTCCACAAGGAGCAGTCATGTTCTCTGGTCTCGGCTTCATTGGATTTCTCTTATGGAATTCCTGGACCTTGATTGTGCTCTCTGAAGGTTTTCTACAAGTTCCGAAGTATGATCATTGATGTCATACCCTTTCCAATGAATAAGGTACTCTAATCTTCCTCGGGATATTCTCAAATCTGGGACATGCTCAACTTCAAATTCTTCATGATCATCAATCTCGATAGGAGGTAAAGGACTTGGTCTCTCCCCCCTCAATGGTGAAATCTGATATGGTTTCAACATGGATACATGGAAAACTGGATATATTCTCATGGTACTTGGTAGATGGAGCTTGAAGGTGAATTGATTAATCTTGGCCAAGATGGTAAATGGACCAAATCTTTGATGATCTAACTTTGCACAAGACCTTGAAGTTTGCAAATTGTTTCTGAGTAACCATACTTTATCCCAATTTGATATGATGGATTTTGGACACGATGTTGATCTGCATAGTACTTATATTGTTCTTGAGCTTTATGGATCTCTTCCTTGAGTTCTTTGTGAATTTCCATCAGGTACTGGGCCTTGTCTCTGGCAGCTGGATTCTTGACATGATTTGAGAGTTGTATATCCATCCTTGGATGTTGTCCATAGTTTGCAAAGAAGGGGGTTTGCTTAGTAGATGCATGAACACTATTGTTATAGGCAAAATCTGCAAAGAGTAACAACTCAAACCAATCATTTGGTGATAGTTGCTAGTGCAATGGAGATATTTCTCTAGGACTTGATTCACCCGTTCTGTTTGTCCATCAGTCTGTGGATGATTTGTTGTAGATAGTTTAAGTTGAACACCAAGGAGCTTGCAAAGATTGTTCCAAAAGCTGGATATGAACTCTGGACCTCAATCACTGACAATATCATCAGGCAATCCATGAAGCCTAAAGATGTATCTGAGAAAAAGTCTAGCAGTGGATGCACCTGTGATTGCCTTTGTGGTTGGAATGAAGTGCGCCATCTTTCTAAATCTATCCACAATAACAAGAATGGCATCATACTTATCTGACTTTGGTAGATCTGTGATGAAATCCATAGAAAGTGAAGCCCATGGCCTTTCTGGAATAGGTAAAGGTTGCAAGAGGCCATGAGGTTTATCACATGTTCGAATATATTCTTTGAATTCCTTCCACATTTGAGGCCACCAAAAATCCCTTGATATGAGTTCTATTGTTTTATTTACTCCAAAATGTCATGCTGCAAGGTTGTCATGACGTTGTTGAAGTACTTGGATCCTGGGCCTTTTTGGAGGGACATATAATAGGTTCTTATAGAATAGTAACCCTTCATTTTCCTGAAATTCATTTACTTCTTGGACTTTTCCTTCTTGAGTTTTCTGCTTAACATTACAGAACAATTCATCTTGTGTTAGATTCTCACAGACCAGATGATTCAAGGCTGAATCTTCATGATGGGTTGAAGAGATGGCTGGTAACTGGAGATGCTCAGGCTTGAGTAATACACTCTCTTGTTGATCAAATGCCTCTTCAACCTTCTTCGGTGCAAGGTAAGATCTTCTAGACAAGGCATCTGACTGAAATTTTTGATGTCCTGAATGGTAGGTGATGAAAAAGTCGAACCTGGATAGAAAGTTACTCCATCAAGATTGCCTCCTATTGAGGATGCGTGTGGTCATGAAATACTCCAAGTTCTTGTGATCTGTATACACAGTAACTCTGTGAGATGCTCCTTCTAGATGGTGACACCAGGTATCAAACACGTCTACTATGACAATAAGTTCTTTATCATGGATTTCATAATTAATCTCTGGAGGGGAAAATTTCCTTGAATGATATGCAACTGGATGTAGGTGTCCATCATCTCCATATTGGGATAAAATGGCCCCTAGGGCGAAGTTTGATGCATCTATCTCTAGGAAGAAGGGCTTGCTAAAATCAGGATGGACTGTAATTGGAGCAGTGCTGAATGCTAATTTCAAGGTCTGAAAGGCTTTTTTTGCTTCTTCAGTCCCTGAGAATTTCAAGTTTCCTGTAAGCTTGGTAAGAGATGTCACTATCTTGGAGTAATTTCTTATGAATATCCTATAAAAATTGGCAAACCCTAAAAAACATTGTACATCTCGAACACAGGAAGATGGTTGCCAATCAAGGATTGTCTTGATCTTCTTAGGGTCCATAAAGATTCCTTTGTCTGATACAATGTATCCTAGAAAATCCACTTCTACCTGATGGAAAGAGCACTTCTCCAATTTTGCATATAACCCTTTTTCTCTTAGTTTCTCCAGGACTATGTTTACATGATATTCATGATCCTCTAGATTTTTGGAGAATATCAGGATATCATCGAGATATATTACCACAAAGTCATCTAAATACTCTCGAAAGATATCATTCATCATATGTTGAAAGACAATTGGAGCATTTGTGAGACCAAATGGCATAACAACATACTCAAAGTGCCCATACCTTGTTCGAAATGTTGTCTTCCATTTGTCTCCTTCTCTGATCCTAACAAGGTTGTAAGCTCCTCAAAGGTCAATCTTTGTGAAGAGCTTTGCTTCTCCAAGGCATTCCAAGAGCTCTAATATGAGTGATAGAGGGTATCTGTTCTTTATAGCGACTTTATTCAATCCACAATAGTCTACACACATCCGAAGAGTCCCATCCTTCTTCTTTACAAATAAAATAGGGGCTCCTACTGGAGACTTTGAGTGTTTGATAAATCCCTTCGCTAGATTCTCATCAATGTTCTTGCATAGTTCTATAAGTTCCTCTAGGGATAGTTTATAGATTGGTCCAAAGGGTGGTTGTGCTCCGTCTTGAAGATCTATGGGACAATCATAAGGTCTATGCTTTGGGAGGATATCTGCATTCTTCTTTTCGAAAACATTTGCAAAACCTTTGTACTAATTGGGTAGCTCCACTGGATCATCTTTCTTGGATTCTTGAGTTGGTACGACATAGATCATATATGTCGGTTCCTTCCTTACTACATGTATGAAGGCCTTGGCTCCGACATATGTTGGGTTCTTCTAGATATCTCGACGGGTGATTTTATTCTTTTCCCAATTGATGTCTGGATTATGCTTCTTTAACTAGGGCATTCCAATGATAACTAGATGTACTGGGCTAGTTATAACATTGAAACATATGTGGGATTCATGGTCACCAAGGTGTACTCTTAATGGTGTGGTTTCCATGGTTATATTCCCACATGCTAGAGGTTGTCCATCTACTACTTCAGCTACTACTGGTTTGTTCTTTGAAAGTATAGGAATTCCATGTTTCTTAACCAATCCTTCATCGATGAAACATGAGGAGGCTCCTGGATCTACTAGGGCTGTAAGGGAAAGGGTCTTCTTGGGCATGATTAACTTGACAAGTGCAAGACATGTTTCTATGGGTGTAGCAGGAATTATGAGACCCTTTCTTATATCATGGTCCGACTGCAGGGTCTCTTTTACAACTGGACTTCCTCATTTCCCTACTCTACAAGGGTGGCTGCGACTCTGGAGTTTGTTCTCTTGTTCGGACAATTAACTGCAATATGTCTAGGGTTTCCACAATAGAGACATAACTTGTTAGCTCTCCTTCTCTATTTCTTCTAGTGTTAGAGGTTGAAACCTAGTTACATCTATTTGCATAGGTTCAGGCATAGACTCATCTTTAGGAGTGGGCTGGAAGGATCTCCACTGATGAGGTCTTCGTTCTACTTGTTTTTCTTGTTTCCTTTCAAAAAATTGGTTATCACATTGAATAGCTTGCATGATATATTCATTCAATGTTTTAACCTCTAGCATCGTGAGCAAAAGGTCCTTCACATCATCTCTTAAACCCCATCTAAATTAGCTTATGAAATAATCTTCATGCCAAGTGAGATCACATATCAATTGCCTAAATTCAGATGCATAAGTAGAAGCAAGGCGGTTCCCTTGACGCAGCTTCCGAAGTTTTGTGTCTGCCACTCGACTTGTGTCTGCATCTCCAAATGCGGTGGTGAGTTCTCAAAGAAACCCCTCATAGTCCTGAAGTATTACCATGTTCTTCTCCAAGATTGGGGCAAACCATGATAATGCTTGTCCACAAACCAAGGTTCCAATAAAGCCAACCTTGGATGCCTCGTCACGGTATCTATGAGATTGCATACGGATGTACAATTTAACTTGCTGGAGAAATTTGTGAAACTTCGTGTGATCCCCATCGAACTTTTCTCGCATGCAGATCTTGGGTTCCCTCATGAACGATGTACTAGGTCGTTGATTTACTTGCATACCCCCTTGATTTTTCTGAAGACTCCCGATTCGTTCTTGTAATTCTTGGAGGAGTGCACCTACATGCACATGATGTCCCATCTCGACTTGTGGCTATCGATGAGTTAGGTCTTCGACTTATTGTTGGAGACTCTGAAGTGATGCTACAATTTGTTCATAAGCATTCTCCATGATGACTGGCCTTGGATAGAATCTAGTCTTGCCAAAATGTCAGGGGAGCACTAGATTATGCTCTCTGACTAGACTAGACAAGATTTCGGAAATACACTTCTGATTACAAGAGCACCCACGTAGGGAAAATGATACAAGAATATGTAACTGATACAATATGTCCCACAACACAAGATGGATAGGTATGGAAAACTGGATTAGAGATGATACAGGAGATCCCACAACCTGGGATCGTGAGTATGGAATAAAATATCTTGATTACAAGAACTCCCTCCTAGGAGATGAACTGGATACAAGAAAGAACTCGAGAAAATCTCATACTACGAGATTACAAGAGGACAAGACAGGATGTCCAAGAACTAGATTAGACAAGACTCGAACAAGGAACAAGACAAGAACTCGAACTGGAACTTGGAGAGTACGTACTTGACGGTCAGAACTCCTTGAGCTCCCAAGACTGGTATTGGCAAGACTGAGAATGAATGTGGCCAACCCCTCCTTACATAGGTTTTCCAAGGGCGGTTGAAGGGCGGTTACGAATTGATGATGTCATCGATGATGTCATCAATTTGAAGCATGGCCTCTGGATATCAAAATTGAGCAAGAAGACAGTCAATCTTAGGGTTTTGGCACGTTCTGGACGCAGTGGAAGCATTGGTTTCTCCTAATTATGAACCAATCATGAGATATAGGATTCACATGGAATCTGAGATTCAGGACGGTTTCCTTTGTCCATGACAAAAGCCTCTAGCTAGCACTAGAGTAAAAAGTGCCTATGTATAGGGAAAAGGTTCACATCAAAGCTACTTGAGGAACACATAAATGTAACAATTAGAGCCGGTGAGGAATATGTCATCAACATAGACAACACTGATCAGAAGCACATCATTTGCAAGCTTAACATATAAGGTGCTCTCAGTTGGACTATTTGCAAAACCATGTGAATCAAGTAGGCATGTATCTTTTCATACCAAGCATGTGCTGCTTGCTTCAAACCATATGATGTCTTTTTCAACCTGCACACTTTTTTCATGCATTTTTTTGCAAAAAACCATGGGATTGAAATACATAGACATAGACTTCTTCATGTAAATCACTATTTAGAAATGTAGTTAATGTCCAATTGATGTACATTACAACCATGGTGAGCTGCAAGTGCACAAATGCTACGAACGGTAGTCATTTGGCATGTGGGTGCAAAGGTCTCATCAAAATCAATGCCTCGTTCCTAAGCATAACCTTTTGCAACAAGCCTAGCCTTATACCTGTCAATTATTCCATCAAGCTTTCATTTCAACTTGTATACCCATTTAGTACCAATGGCCTTTTTGCCTAGAGGTGAATCACATGAAGATCAAGTAGCATTTCCCAAAATAGCATCATAATCTGATTGCATGGCAAGCATTTTGATTTTCTAAATTTTGTGCTTCATCAAAAGAAACATGCTCACTCTCATCACAAAGACTAGATGCAGCCATAGCATAGCAATCTGATATAAAAGAAGCACTATGAGAGCTTGAATGAGTACAATATGGCGGAGGTGTATCTAATTTGCTATCTTGCAAGGTTTGCATAGCCATTTATGGATAATTTTTGCCTCCTCTACATCAACCCTCTTATCAAAAAGTGCATCACATAAATCTGCATGAGAAATGGAATGATCTGCATCATCATGTGAAACTTGTAAAGGTTGGAAAATTGCCTCATTTGGATTAGCACTTGACTATCCACCTATAAAAAGAGGAAGCAAAGTGTCATACACGTCTTTGGAGGTAATTGATGTCTCCTTAGTACATGAAACTATTGGCTCAATAGCATCTTCCACCAAAACAACATCACAACTAATCAAAATGCGTTTAGTTTGTGGATGATACAAATGATGGCCTTTGCTTTCAGAACTATACCCAACAAAAATACATTTTATTGCTTTATCATCCAATTTTTTGCATTGTTGTTCAAGCACTAATGCATGCGAGACAACCAAAGACATGCAGATAAGCAACAGATGGCTTACGATGATGCCAAGCCTCATATGGAGTGATATACTACAATGTTTTGGTGGGACACCTGTTAAGTACATATGTTGCACACATAACAACCTCAAGCCAGAAGCTATGTGGTAAAGCCTGACTTTTGACCATAGGCCTTGCCATCTCTATGAGTGACATGTTCTTTCTTTCAGCAACCCCATTTTGTTGAGGTGTATACAACACTGTACACTGATGTTTTATCCCATATTTAGCCATAAATGCATTAAAATATGAAGACATGTATTCCCCCCCTCGATCAGAATGGAGGGTTCCCATTTTACATGCTGACATGTTTTAGCCAAAACCAAAAACTGTTTGAAGCACATAACACTTCGGACTTTGCTTTCATTGGACATACCTATGCATGCCTGGAAAAATCATCAATAAAAATCACGAAGTAAAGGTAGTTTCCAAAAGAGGGTATTTGCATAAGACCACAAGCATCACTATGAACAAGCTACAATTTTTGAGTTGCTCGAATTGAACCATCTTTTGGGAAGGAGGAACATGTCATGGACAGAGGAAACCATCCTAAATCTCAGATTCCATGTGACTTCTATATCTGATGATTGGTTCAAAATTTGGAGAAACTAATGCTTCCATTGTGTCCGAAACATTCCAAAACCCTAAGATTGATTGTCTTCTTGCTTAATTCTGATATCCAAAGCTCATGTTTCAAATTGATGACATCATCAATTCATAACCGCCATTGATGAACCACCCTTGAAAACCTATATAAGGAGGGGTTGGCCACATGCATACTCAGTCTTGCCCTTGGCAGTCTTGGGAGCTCAAGGATTCATGATTACCAAGTAATTACTTTCAAGTTTCAGTTTGAGTTCTAGTCTTGTCCTTTGCTAGTCTTGCCTAATCTTATAGCTTGGACATCTTGCCATGTCATGTTGTAATCTCATATTACGAGATCGTGTTGAGTTATTCCTTGTATCCAGTTCATCTCCCTGAAGGGAGTTCTTGTAATCCAGCTATAGTGTTTCATACCTACAGTCTCGGGTTGTTGGATCTTCTGTATCATCTTTAATTTAGTTATCTGCACATGTCTATCTCGGGATGTGGGACTTCTTGTATCAGTTATATATTCTTGTATTATTTGCCCTACGTGTGTGATCTTATAATCAAAAGTATAATTCCGAAATCTTGTCTAGTCTAGTCATAGGGCACAATCTAGTGCTCCCTTGACATTTTGGTAAGACTATCATCTATCCAAGTCCAGACATCATGGAGAACGTAGTTGAACAGATCGTGGCATCACTTCAGAGTCTCCAACAACAAGTAGATGGCCTAACTCATTGGCAAAAATAAGTCGAGATGGGATATCCCTTGCATATAGGTGCACTCATTCAAGAATTACAAGAAAAAATCGGGAACCTTCAAGCAAACCAAGAAAGTATTCAAGTAAACCAACATCCTAGTTCATCCTTTATAAAGGAACCCAAGATTTGCATGCCAGAAAAATTTGATGGTGATTGCACAAAGTTGTGGGTTCCTGCAACAAGTCAAACTGTACATTCGTACGCAACCTTATAGATAACCTGATGATGCATCCAAAGTTGGTTTTATGGAAACCTTGCTCTTTGGTTAAGATTTATCATGGTTTTCCTCAACCTTGGACAAGGACATGGTAGTACTTCATGACTATGAGAGGTTCTTTGAGAGCTCACTGCCATGTTCGGAGATGCAGACACATGTTGAGTGGCAGAAACAAAACTACAAAAGATAAGTAAAGGTAATTAATCATCGTGCCGCTTATTATGCATCAAAATTTAGTCATTTGATATGTGATCTCACTTGGCACGAAGATTATTTCATAAGCTCGTTTAGATGGGGTTTAAAAGACAATGTGAAGGACCTTCTGCTCACGATGCTAGAGGTTAAGACTTCGAATGAATACATCATGCAAGCCATTCAATGTGATAACCACCTCTTTGAAAGGAAACAAGAAAAACAAGTAGAAGGAAGACTTCACCAATGGAAACCCTTCGAGCCCACTCCTAGAGAAGAACCTATGCCTAAACCCATGCAGATAGATGTAACTAGGTTCCAACCTCTAACTCCACAGGAAAAATAGAGAAGGAGAGATAACAAATTATGCCTCTATTGTGGAAATCCTAGCCATATTGAAGTGAATTTTCCCAACAAGAGAACAAACTCCAAAGTCGCAATAACCATTCTAGAGCAGGAAAACGAGAAAGTCCAATTGTAAAGGAGACCATACAGTCAGACCATGATATAAGAAACGGACTTGTAATTCTAGCAACACCCATAGAAACATGTCTTGCCCTTCTCAATATGATCATGCCTAAGAAGAACCTTTTGCTTACAACCCTAGTCAATTCAAGAGCCTCCTCATGTTTCATCGATGAAGGATTGGTTAAGAAACACAAGATTCTAGTGTTTCAAAAAAAAAAAACCAATAGTAGCTGAAGTAGTAGATGTACAACCTCTAGCATCCATTAATATTACCAAGGAAACCACACCATTAAGAGTACATCTTGGTGATCATGATTCCCACATATTTTTTAATGTTATATCAAGTTCGATAAAACCTGTTACCATTGGAATGCCTTGGCTAAAGAAACATAATCCTGACATTGATTGGGAGAAGAATAAATTCATGCGTTAATGTATCCAGAAGAACCCAATATATGTAGGATCCAAATCCTTCATGCATGCAATAAGGAAGGAACCAACATATATGATCTATACCATACTAGCTCAAAAATCTATGGAAGATGATCCAATAAAGCTACCAAGATTTTCAAGATGTATTTGAGAAGAAGAATGCAGATATTCTCCCAGAGCAGAGACCTTATGATTGTGCCACATAACTTCAAGAAGGAGCACAACCACCTTTTAGATCAATCTATAGACTATCCCTAGAGGACATTAAAGAATTACATAAGAATATTGATGAGAATCTAGCCAAGGGTTTTATCAGACATTCAAAGTCTCTTGCAGGAGTCCCTATCCTATTTGTAAACAAAGATGGGACTCTTTGAATGTGTGTAGACTATTATGGGTTGAATAAAGTAACTATAAAGCATAGATACCCTCTACCACTCATATTAGAGCTCTTGGAATGCCTCGGGAATGCAAAGCTCTTCACAAAGATTGACCTTCGAGGAGCTTATAATCTTGTCAGGATAAGAGAAGGAGATGAATGGAAGACAACATTTCGAACAAGGTATGGGCATTTTGAGTATGTAGTTATGCCATTCCGTCTCACAAATGCTCTAGTCGTCTTTCAACATATGCTGAATGATATCTTTTGAGAGTATTTAAATTATTTTGTCATATACCTTGATGATATCTTGATATTCTCAAAAAATCTAGAGGATCACAAATGCCATGTAAAGATAGTCCTAGAGAAACTAAGAGAAAAAGGTTTATATGCAAAGTTGGAGAAGTGCTCTTTCCATCAAACAAAAGTGGATTTTTTAGGGTACATTGTCTCATAGAAAGGAATCTTTATGGACCCTAAGAAGATTGAGACAATCATTGATTCGAAACCACCTTCATGTGTTCGAGATGTACAATTTTTTTTAGGGTTTGCCAATTTTTTGTATATTCATCAGAGATTACTCCAAGATAGTGACACCTCTCACAAAGCTTACAGGAAATGCAAAATTCTCATGGACCGAAGAAGCAGATAGATCCTTCTAGACCCTGAAATCAGCATTCACCAGTGTCCCAATTCTAGTTCATCCTGATCCTACGAAGCCTTTCTTCCTAGAGACAGATGCATCACTCTTTGCCTTAGGGGCCATTCTATCCCCACATGGAGATGGACACCTATATCTAGTTGCATATCACTCAAGGAAATTCTCATTAATTATGAAATCCATGATAAAGAACTTCTTGCAATAGTGGATGCATTTGATACATGGCATCATCATCTAGGAGTAGCCCATAAAGTTACTATGTATACAGATCATAAGAATTTGGAGTATTTTATGACCACTCGCATCCTCAATAGAAGGCAATCTCAATAGAGTAACTTTTTGTCTAGATTTGATTTTGTCATCTCATACCGTTCAGGATGCTAGTAATGTCGGTCAGATGCCTTATCAAGGAGATCTTACCTTGCACCAAAGAAAGGCAAAGAGGCCTTTGATAAAAAAGAGAGTGTATTAATCAAGCCTAAACAACTCCAGATAGCAGCTATCGCTTCAAGCCACCATGAAGATTAATCTTTGACTTATTCGATTCATGAGATTCTACCACATGATGAATTTTTTTGTAATGTCAAGCAGAAAGTTCAAGAAGGAAAAGTTCAAGAAATAAATGAGTAGAACCTATTGTATGTCCCTCCAAGAAAGCCCAAAATCCAAGTACTTCAACAATGTCATGAAAACCTTGCAACAAGACATTTTGGAGTAAATAAAACAATAGAACTCATATCAATAAATTTTTGGTGGATGCAACTATGGAAGGAGGTCAAAGAATATATCTGAACCTGTGACACTTGCAATAGATCTAAGGTACCGCAACATAAACCTCATGGGCTCTTGCAACCTTTACCTATTCGAGAAAGGCCATGGGCTTCAGTATCTATGGATTTCATCACACAGCTACCAAAGTCGGATAAGTACAATGCCATCCTTGTTATAGTGGATAGATTTACAAAGATGGCACACTTCATTCCAACTACAAAGGCAATCATAGGTGCAACCACTGCTAGACTTTTTCTTAGGTACATCTTTAGGCTTCATGGATTGCCTGATGATATTGTCAGTGATCGAGGTCCATAGTTTTCATATTTAGATTTTGGAACAATATTTTCAAGCTCCTTGGTGTTCAAGTTAAATTATCTACAGCCAATCATCCACAGACTGATGGACAAATAGAATAGGTAAATTAAGTACTAGAACAGTTATCCATTGCACTATCAACTATCATCAAAATGGTTGCTTCGAGCTTTTACTCTTTATAGAGTTTGCCTATTACAACCATGTTCATACATCTACCAAGTAGACTCCCTTCTTTGCAAATTATGGACAACATCCAAGGATGTATATACAAGTCTCAAATCATGTCAAGAACCCAACTTCCAGAGATAGGGCCCAATACCTGATGGACATTCACAAAGAACTCAAGGAAGAGATCCATAGAGCTCAAGAATAATATAAATACTATGTAGATCAACATCGTGTTTGAAATCAATCCTACCAAATTGAGGATAAAGTGTGGTTACTTAGAAATAATTTGTAGACTTCAAGGCCTTGTGCAAAGCTAGACTATCACAGATTTGGTCCGTTCACCATCTTGGCCGAGATTAATCCAATCACTTTCAAGCTCTAGTTACCAAGTACCATGAGAATACATCTAGTTTTCCATGTATCCATGTTGGAACTATATCAGATTTCACCATTGAAGAGGAAGAGACCTAATCCTTCATCACCTATGGAGGTTGATGATCATAAAGAATTTGAAGTCGAGCATGTCCTAGATTCAATAATATCCCGAGGAAGATTGGAGTACCTTGTTCATTGGAAAGTTTATGATATCAATGATCACAATTGGGAACCCATGAAGAACCTTGAGAGAGCACCAATCAACGTTTGAGAATTCCATAAGAAAAATACAATGACGTCAAGACTAGAGAACATGATCACTCCTCATGGAACTTGTTGCTTGAGGGGGAGGTGATGTCATGGACAAAGAAAACCATTCCGAATCCCAAATTCCATGTGACTTTTATAACTCATGATTGGTTCAGAATTTGGAGAAACTAATGCTTCTATTACATCCGAAACGTGCCAAAGCCCTAAGATCGGCTATCTTCTCGCTTAATTTTGATATCCAAAGATCATGTTTTGAATTGATGACATCATTGATGATATCATCAATTTGTAACTACCAATGATGAAATACTCTTGAAAACCTATATAAGGTGGGGTTCGCGACATACATACTCAGTCTTGCCAATGCCAGTCTTGGGAGCTCAAGGAGTCGTGATCACTAAGTAAGTAATTTCTGTTGAAATAACAAAGAACTACTCCTACTCTACTCACATGCACAAATCTAACAAGCTATGGAGGAAGGAACAAAAGATAACAAAACATGATGAATGAATTAAAATGGAAATGAACTTACAAAGATTGCTCTATGAGCATGGAGACTCCATGAGGAGTGAAAGCACACTCTTGGCAATGAGCTAGAGTGGAATGACTTATGTGGAGTGAAGGGAGGCCTTGCTTATATGGAGTTTGGGAGAATTCCCTTGCATGTGGGATAAGTGAACTTGCATGAGAATGAAACTAGCTTTGGACAAAAGGGTGGAGCATGGAACTCTCAACACCCCCCCTCCATGTGATAACCCTTTTGTTTTTAATATGGGGGACTAGTGACATATGGGATCACTTAGTCCATTTGGTTTTTAGGATCTAAGGACATATGGGATCCTTAGACATAACTTGGACATATGGGATCCAAGTGGTTTTTAATGGGATCTAGGGACATATGGGATCCCTAGGATCTTGGGACATATGGGATCCCAAGACATATACTTGGACATTTGGGATCCAAGTGGTTTTAATGGGATATAGGGACATATGGGATCCCTAGACATGTACAAGGGTTTACAACATGGGGTAGCTAGTGCTTATGGAACCATTTGCCATCTCCTTTTGCTTTGTGTTCTTTGTTGATTCTTTTGGCTCCATCGATGGGATCTTTGATAGGGCCTTCTTCCTTCTTGCGGACTCCTTGTTGTGGATTTTGAGTTTCCCTTTGATGTTGTTAATGTAGCCTCCACTTGGTGCTTTTGTTGTTGGTGTAGCCTTTGTGTTGTAGACTCATTTTTCTTCTTGTGGGCTTTGAGTAACATGTGTTCAAACCATAGGGAAGGTCTTACCACTTTGTTGTGGCAGTGTCTAATCCCTTTACATGGGGCTTGGAATGATTTGGAGCTCAATGAGATTAACTCTTCGGAGAGAGAGTGGATTTTCATTTTGGGATATACATGGATTCAAGATAGAAGTGTTTCAAATGGTATTGGGAAGGTTCTACCTTCTTTAAGAAGGTGGTGTCTAATCCCTTACAAGGGAGCCATATGTGCATAGTCACTTCTCAAAATACTATAGCTTGAGCTACATGGGAAACATGAATGCATATAAAATATATCTTATAGTAGTTTAGATCTTCGAGTACAAATGGCTGTGAGTCTAAAGTATGCCACATGTATTGAGATCTTCTTCATTTAGAAATGAAATCATATTTCAAGGTTATAACAATCAAAAGTTGGAGATATGACATCATAGATGATGTCTAATCAACACATAGCAACACCAAACAATCAAATCTCACGTAGCACTCATTGAATTTAGATACAAATCTCTCTCTCTCTCTCTCTCTCTCTCTCTCTCTCTCACACCCTGGTCACTTCTGACAGTCAGATTTTCTATTAATAGAAATAATGCCGAGTGGCATGCACATCTTCCACTTGGGTATCTGCAAACTTTCACAAATGAAGTAGATCCATACTTTTTACCATGGCGATGAAAGTCATATCTCTTGTTTCCTTTTTGCGCAAGGAGCTTTGGTCCTCTGTCACCCTCACAATTAGCATCACTGTATCTCTGTCAACTAACCTCTGTAAGCAATCCAAATGTCCAGCATATGAAGGATCATGAATTCTTCCACTCAGTCATATAATAGATCAATAGCCCCATCTCTTGCAATACGCACAACATGCCTCTATGAAGATAGTGTGCAGCACCTCCGTCAGAACTACGAGGAGTGTATGCAACAAGGTGACCTTACCTTTAGAGTTGCTTTCATACCATTGTCCGCAACTTTAGATGATGAGGACAGTCATAAGAGAAAGAAGTTTTTGTGTGCAACAGGTCAGTACTTTATGCGATCTTCTCCTGCTTCATCTACAGTCCGCATTGTAGTATCATCCATGGATGCTTTACATCCATTTTCACCGCGGTCTTCATTTTCTACTTCCTCCACTTCTTCCACGTTTCCCTCAGCAACGAGTTTGTCTCCTTCGACGGGTGTAGCATGAACCTGGGCAATATCTTCTGTCTGCTCCAGTCTATAGTGCCATGAAGGCTTGGTAGAGCCCTTTGTCATTTTTCTCTCTTGGATATCCGATGCCATTGAGCTGCAATAGGCCTTGTGCCCTTCACGCTTCAGTGCTCCACCCCTAACTGTGATCATGGCGCCTATACAGAAGGCAATGCAGCAATATCTCCTCATTTAATTGCGTTGTTAACCATAGCACAAAACTCCCTTGAATGTTTCCAGTAACTCTCTATTCTCTTTTCTCTTTCAAAAACTATACTGCACACTGAAATGGGCCTTCGATGTCTGTCTCGTTCTGTGTAAAAGTTGTCGCATCTTGTGTACTTTTGCTCATAGATAAATCATGATCTATTGTGCAGAAGAAGAAGAAGTCCTAATAAGCATTGTGACGCTTTGGAATGCGATTGCGTGGATGAAGAGCAACATGAACATAGAAAATCGTTTGGCAGTGCCTTGCAAGTGCTAAGAAGCACTATTATTCGTGAATAAAGCTCTCAAGTGATGAACGAGAGGGGAGAAAATGAGAAATCACCAAAAGAAGAAAAATATCTTATTCATGGTGAATAAAATAGTGAGACTAGGGAGGGAGGGATGGGAAAAAAAATTGATCTATGCTAATGATGAAAAACATGATAACATAAATTCAAAAGGGAATGTCAAAAAGGAAACCTATGCTTTGATATCATGTTGAAATAACAAAGAACTACTCCTACTCTACTCACATGCACAAATCTAACAAGCTATGGAGGAAGGAACAAAAGATAACAAAACATGATGAATGAATTAAAATGGAAATGAACTTACAAAGATTGCTCTATGAGCATGGAGACTCCATGAGGAGTGAAAGCACACTCTTGGCAATGATCTAGAGTGTAATGACTTATGTGGAGTGAAGGGAGGCCTTGCTTATATGGAGTTTGGGAGAATTCCCTTGCATGTGGGATAAGTGAACTTGCATGAGAATGAAACTAGCTTTGGACAAAAGGGTGGAGCATGGAACTCTCAACACTTTCAAGTTCCAATTCGAGTTGTAGTCTCTTCCTTTCGTCTAGTCTTGCCTAGTCTAGTATCTTGGATATCCTTCCTTGTCTTGTTGTAATCTCATACTACGAGATCGTATCGAGTTATTCCTTGTATCCAATTCATCTCCCTAAAGGGAGTTCTTGTAACCCAGATATCGTGTTTCATACTTATGGTCCCAGGCTGTGGGATCTTCTCTATCATCTGTAGTTGAGTTATCCACACCTATTAGTCCTAGGTTGTGGGACTTCTTGTATCAGTTATATGTTCTTGTATTGTTTTCCCTATGTAGGTGATCTTTGTAATCGAAAGTGTAATTCTGAAATCTTATCTAGTATAGTTAGAGGGCACAATCTAGTGCTCCCTTGATAGAACGCTCCATTTTGCCCAAATTACAACCTTCATAAACATGTTTACAAGGTGCCTTAAGTTTGGACAGCGAGGACACCATTTCACATTTCTGCACGCATAGCAAACTAGCATAATTCAGATGACCAAAGCGTGCATGCCAAAGCTTTGCATCTGACATAGCCTGGGAATCTCGAATTGCACATGCTGAATCATTCACAGATTTTGCATAATCTATGATTTTATACAACCCACGACATAAAATGATAGAAGTAATAATAACATTGCCATTTGATAGATCATGAACTACACATCTGTCATCTTTTTCACAACCAAGCCGATCTTGGCTAATGTTGAAACTGATAACATATTTTTCTTGATCCCTAGCACAAACAAAGCATCTAACAATGTGAAAGAACTACCATCGGCAATAGTTAGAATGATCTTACTTAGTACATGTGACAATATTCCCTATAGGGGTAGGCTCAAGTGAACTGAAGAAACTATGCTGCAAGGTAGTATGTTTGGTTACCTCACTATTAAACTACGAAACATCTAAATCTATTGAAAAGGTGCATTTCCTTTGTTACATAACCTCTCAACCATCATATTAAATCTTGAATTGAAGTTCCTCAAACAAACATGCGAACCATTTTGGGTCATTAGACCTAGTATAGATTTGATGGTGGATATCTAAAAGTGTCTTTTTCTTGAAGGAAAGCTATATGAATCCAAGGGCTATAGATTGAAGCACCCATTTTCTTTTGTATGGAATCCTAGCCATTGATCTTTAGGCACATTGCATGATTTCCAAACAAAGGTACCTTGACTTTTTGCAATCTAAGCCTAGCCATTGGATCTTAAAAAGAATCCAAGGACTTTGGTTAATCCTTGTGAAGATAATCTATGATTCTAGGAGGGTTTTGTGCTATTGATCACAAATACATACATACATACATACATACATACATACATACATACATACATACATACATACATACATACATACATACATACATACATACATACATACATACATACATACATACATACATACATACATACATACATACATATAACCAGACTTGTGTTGCATGCATATATAAGGCATCCCATAGCTTGCTGATAAAGAGAATTGTCAAATGCATCATTGGAATCCTCAACTAAGAACCTAAATCTTGTCTCAACAAGTGTGGAAAATGGCTTGCAATCCTCAAAGTCAAAATGATGAAGTAGTTTTTCAACATACTTTAATTGATGCATAACAATTCCCCCCTCAATAGATACAAATTGGATGCCAAGATAGTAGCTCAAAAGACCAAGATAAGTGACATCAAAAGTATGCTTAAAATCAAACATAAGAATGTCAAGTTTTGCATCACATGAGCCATTCAAGAGTATGTCATCAACCTATAAGATCAGCTTTATGCAAGCGATAAACCATATGCTCTTTCCCATTCATGGTAGATCCAAGAGGTTGCTTCACATAAACCACTTCTTGCAAATCACCATTCAAGAAAGTCGTTTTTATGTCCAATTGATGTACTTTCCAATCTCATTGGGCAACCAATGCAACCATAGTACAAATGGTAGTCATACATGAAGTAGATGCAAAAATTTCCTCAAAGCCAATGTCATATTGTTGCACACATCCTTTGGCAACCAATCTAGCTTTGTAGCGATCAATGCTACCATCTAGCTGTCTCTTAATCTCGCAAACCCACTTTGTACAAATGGCATTTTTTCCTTTTGACAATTCACATAACTCCCAAGTACCATTCCTATGTATGGAATCCATTTCTAATTACATAGCACTCATCCAATGTGGATCCACACATACATCTTCAAAAGCAAGTGGCTCTTCATTACATGTTGCAGTAAGAGAATAATCCACAGCATTACTTGATGCATGATGAGAGCTTGATCTTGTTCTACCAAGTAAAGGTGCACTCAATATGCTATCCTCCAAAGTTTGTTTCTACCAATTTGGCATAGTTTGTGCGATCTTGATAGACATGCACTCATTATGTAATACATCTTCAACATGTATATCATGCATGGCTGAATTTCATGCTCATTTTCAGCCATATTTTGTCACAAATGTTCAGCCATATGTGGTTGGAAATTTTTGATAGTTTTGATAATTTTTTGCTAAAAAATTTCAGCCATGTTTGGTTGGAAATTATTTTCATTTTCAGCTCTAATTTGCTAGAATTTTCCAGCCCTTTGAACCTTACTTGGCTAGTCTTCATGGTGATACTCAAACACACCACTTTGGAACAAAGGCATGAGGGTATCAAACAGATCTTGTGAGCTAAATGTTGGCTGTTTTTTGCATTCAAGTAGAGGAAAAACTAAATTTCCAGCAAATACCACATCTCGACTCACAATAGTCATGCCTGTCAATGGATGGTACAAACAATATCACTTACTTTCAACACTATAACCAACAAATATACATTTCTTTGCCTTTTCAGAAAGTTTGTGATGTTGTTGTGACAACACAAGAGCATATGCCAAACAACCAAACATGTACATATGACTAACAATAGGACATGATTGCTTCCATCCAAAACTTGTCAGGAAGGTGCTTTCCTTTAACCATACATCGTGCCATTTCAAGGAGTGTTCTAGTTTTATGCTCAGCAAAACCATTTTGTTGAGGTGTATTTGGCACTGTACATTGGCGCAAAATTTCTCTTTCACAAAGAACTTCATTAAACTCAAGTGACATGTATTCACCACCATGATCTATGCATAGAGTCAAAAGCTTGCTTGGGTTGACATATTTAGGTGGTGATGTGTGTGAACACACTAGGACCGTTGAGGCACTTTTTTCCCTCTTTGGGAGCTTTTTTTTCCCCCTAGCTTATATATACGCCTATTGCCCTAATGGGTTACTTATCTTTGTACATTGTAGTGTTAATACATTTAGTATTGTGTGTTGTGCTCCAAGCTTCTTCTTCTTCATTGTGCTCTTTGCGTGCTTCTGCAGACCTCGAACTCCAACAATTGTTATCAAAGCAGGTCGCTGCTTCATCTAGGGCATCATCAACACCTCTACAGTCGCAGTCTTGGAATCACATAAAATTTCATGAGCATACTCAGGGTTATCAGGAATCTAAACTCGTTTCGAGCTTCAAATGCACTATTGCAATGCTTATGCATGCTATTTTGTCTTTTTCTGCCAAAGATATATACAAGTTTCAATTCGCCAATAGCGTATCAAAGTCTACTATAGGTTTAGAAGAACTTGATAGGATAGTTCTATTCAAGTTTTTGAGATAGTGTCAATTTTTTGCATTAGGGTATTTTAGTCAGTGGTGATGGTTGAAAGCAGTGATGTGTTCCATATTTTAGATGTTGAGGATAAGTTAGACGGTACCAATTACCCATTGTGGGCTTATATGATGCATTATATATTGGTCGCAAAAGGATTGTGGAGTATTGTGAAGGGTCTTGAAAAACGTCCTATTACACTCGCAAATATAGGTACTGAAGGTGATGCAGATGGAATTGAAGATGATGATATTCTTCATGTTCCTGTTCATGCTGCGATTCCTATTGCACCTACTACAGAGCAAATTCCTTGGGATGGAAGAGATGCTTAGGCACATGCATTGATAGCCTTGTCTATCAAACATGCCATTATTCCTCACATTTGCTCTTGTAGAATAACTAAGAATGCTTGCGATACACTTATCACTTTATACCAGGAAAGGAATGAGGCTCGTGTTGCTTACCTTTGAAAACAGTTGGAGAGTGAGCACATAAATGAAGGTGATTCCATGGACAGTTTTCTGACAAAGATCAAAGATTTGAAGGAACAATTGATTTCTCATAACAAAGGCTTAGCTGAAAATTCACTTGTGCAGATTGTTCTCAAGGGTCTTCCCAATTCATATTAGAGTTTTGCTTCCACTTTTCATTCGATGATGAAAGGTAATCCATATTCCTTAATATTTGAGGAGTTAGTCTCTGTTCTATTGCAAAAAGATCAGTCTAGGCAGAACAGGTCCATTATGCATGTTACAGATCAAGCTTTCCTGGCTAGTCAGAAGGGCAAAGGTAAATGGAGCTCTTCTACTAGTAAGCAAAAATCTGCTAATTCTACACAATCAAAGAAGGATGATAGAGACAATAAGAAAATAAGAAAATAGAAAAGTAGAAATTGTTTTTCAAACACTATAACATAAATTATCATGCCATAAAGAGTTATCCAAAACTAGCTGCTAAAGAGGCAAAGAAAAAAGAGGATGGAATGGTTGTTGCAGAGGTCTCTACACCAAAAACAGAGTCTGCTAATATAGTGCAGAATGAAGAATGGGTGTTTACTACTATTTCCAGTTTTGACCCCTCCTAAACAATGTATGTCTAAAGTAGACTCATATGTTTCGTACTTTGCTAGTGGGACAACCAAACATATTACCTTGTAGTGCAATTTTTTCACTTCACTCGACTCTACCCCTATAGGGAATACTATCATATGCACCAACAACTCCTCTTATCCTGTCATGGGAGTTGGTAAGATAATTTTGACTACTATTGATGATGGTTCTTTTACATTGTTGGATGCTTTATTTGTGCCAGGGATCAAGAAGAATATGTTATCAGTTTTAGCTTTAGCCAAGATTGGCTTGGTTGTGAAATTTGTTGATGACAGATGTATAGTTCATGATCTATCAAATGGCGATGTGATTATTGCTTCTGGCATTTTATTTCATGGGCTGTGTAAGCTCATAGACTATGAAAAATTTGTGAATGATTTGGCATGTGCAGTACATGATTCTCAAGCTATGTCAGATGCAATGCTTTGGCATGCACGCTTTGGTCATCTGAATTTTGCTAGTTTGCTATGCCTGCAAAAATTTGAAATTGTATCCTCTTTGCCTAAATTTGAGGCACCTAGTAAACATGTATATGAAGGCTCTATCTTGGGCAAAATGTAGTGTTCCTCATTCCCAAAAGATGGTTCAGTTCGAGCTACTCAAAAATTGCAACTTGTTCACAGTGATGTCTGTAGTCCTATGCAAACACCCTCTTTTGGGAACTATCTTTAGTTTGTGACTTTCATCAATGAGTTTTCCAAGAATGCATGGGTATATCCTTTGAAAGCAAAATCGGAAGTGTTTATGTGCTTCAAACAATTTCTAGTTTTGATTGGAAATCTGTCAGCATGTAAAATGGGCATCCTCTACTTTGATCAAGGAGGGGAATATATGTCTTCTGACTTTAATGCATTTCTTGTTGAACATGGGATAAAACATCAGTGTACAGTGTTGTATACACCTCAATAGAATGGAGTTGTTGAACGGAAGAACAAGTCACTCATGGAGATGAGCTTGGTGTATGGTCAAGAGTCAGGCTTTACCATATAGCGTCTAGCTTGAGGTTATCATGTGTGTAGCACTACACACATGTACTTAACAGGTGTCCCACTAAAGCATTGTAGTCTATCACTACATATGAGGCTTGGCATGATCACAAGCCATTTTTTGCTCACCTGTGCATTTCTGGTTGTCTGGCATATGCATTAGTGCCTGAACAACAACACAAGAATTTGGATGATAAAGCACTGAAATGTATTTTTGTTGGGTACAATTCTGAAAGCAAAGGCTATCGCCTGTATCATCCACAGACTAAATGCATTTTGGTTAGTTGTGATGTTGTTTTCGTGGAAGATGTTATTCAGCCACTACTTTCATGTACTAAGGAGACATCTGTTAGCTCCAAAGACATGTATGATACTTTGCTACCTCTTTTTACAGGTGGATAGTCTACTGTTGGTCCTAATGAGCCAACTTCTTAAGCTTTACAGGTTTCATGTGATGATGCACGTTGTTCCATTTCTGATGCAGATTTGCATGATGTACTTATTGATGAGAGAGTTGATATTAAGGAGGCAAAAACTATGCCAAAATGCCTGGTGCAGACTTTCCATGATAGCAAATTAGATGCACCTCTCTCCATATCATACTCGTTGAGGCCCTCATAGTGCCTCTTTTCCACCAGATTACTATGTTATTGCTGCCTCTAGTGTTTATGATGTGAATGAGCCTATTTCATTTGATGAAGCACAAAATTAAAATTGGATGGCTGCTATGCAATCTCAATATGATGCTATAATGAAAAATGGTACCTGGTCTTTATGTGAATTTCCTCCTGGCAAGAAGGCCATTGGCACTAAGTGGGTATACAAGCTTAAGCGTAATCTTGATGGAACAGTTGACAAGTATAAGGCTAGGCTTGTTGCAAAGGGTTATGCTCAGGAAAAAGGCATTGATTTTGATGAGAGTTTTGCTCTTACTTGTCGAATGCCTACTGTTCATAGCATCCGTGCACTTGCAGCTCATCATGGTTGGAATGTACATCAGTTGGACATCAAAACTACATTTTTGAATGGTGATTTGCATGAAGAAGTATATGTTTTTCATACCCATGGCTTTGTGTTGAAAGGGCATGAGAACCAGGTGTGCAGGTCAAAGAAGGCATTAAATGGTTTAAAGTAAGCACCACGTGCTTGGTATGAAAAGATACATGCCTATCTAATTGCACATGGTTTTGAGAACAATCCAAGTGAAAGAACCTTATATGGTAAGCGTGCAAATGATGTGCTTCTGATCATTGTTGTGTATGTTGATGACATGCTGCTCACTAGTCCTCATGAGAAGCATATTGCTAATTTTAAGGCTAATCCGCATGCCTCATTTGACATGTTAGACTTGGGGAATTTGCATCATTATTTGTGCATCTTGTTTATGCAAGTTGATGGTGGAATAGCTCTGTGTCAAATGAAATATATTGACACATTATTTCAGCATTTTGGCTTTGAAGATTGCAAATCTATTGCCACTCCTATGGAGACAAGTTTACGATTGAGTCTTCATGTTGTTGGAGATGCATTTGATGTTGTTCTCTATCAGCAAACTGTTGGATGCTTGATTTACTTATGCATTACTCGGTTAGATATTCAGTTTGTTGTCTCATAGATGAGCAGGTTTATGCATTGCCCAGGTGTCAAGCATTGGCAGGTAGTTAAGTGCTCTTTCACTACTTGAGTGGTTCCCAACTACTTAGATTGTTTTATCCCAAGGGGGGGATCACTACCGCCAGATTGATATGCTTTTTTTTACTCTAATTGGGCTAGTTGCTATAACACTCGTGTATCCACTAGTGGTTTTTGCTTCATGCTTGGTAGCTCATGCATATCTTAGTTAAGCAAGAAGCATCCTACTGTGGCCACTTCCAATTGTAGGCTGAGTATAGGGAAGCTTTCACAGCGACTGCTGAGTTTGTGTGGCTCAGATGCCTTATGGCTAATTTGGGTGTTGGTGAGTCTTCTGCCACCACCATCTTCACTCACAGTCAGAGCGCATTGGTAGTTGCGAAGAACCCTCTGTTCCATGCTCGCACTAAGCACATTGAGCACTTATCATCAACAAAATGTACATGAAGTCCAACTTTGGTAATGAATGGAATTGAAATTAAGTTCTTCTTGATATCGAGTACACAAAATGCATTTTTCAAGAGAATCACACCTCTGTTTATAGCCATAAGTTCAATTTCTCATACTCCGATGATAGGATAAAAGGCATTGTTTGCACACACACCACATGTCCTCCTTTGGGTGTATCTTTCAAAGATGCAAGAAACCTTTTGCATGAAGTTATGTGATTTGAAGCACACTATCAAAGAAACAATCCGAATCACCCTCACTCATAACCATACATTTAGAATGCAATGATGCATCATAATGACATGTACCAATGCATGCCCAAAAATATTAAGCCAGGTTGGTTTCATCATTCTTTGCATTTGAAGAATTTCCCGCAATAGACATGTGGGATTCCTTGTTCTTTTCGTTGCGCTTAACAAGCTTTCTACACTTGTCAATAGTCTGACTAGCCTTCTGATAATTTTTTCATCTCTTCTTCTTTTGCAAATCAGCATCATTAGAGAAATGAGTGGAAGAGGAAGGTTGAGGCTTTGATTTTGATGAACCCAAAGCTGATCCATACATGCTTTTCCCTTTTTTTGAGATAGTAAGAGCTTGTGTTCCCTCAATCAAACCACTCTTGTTCACTTTAGATTGCTCTTCTTGCAAAAGAAGAGACACACTCTCATCAAATAAATACATATTTGGATTCCCTTTTTCATGTTGGGGATTGTTGGGGGATTCTTGGACAAGAAGGGATTTGAGTGTTTGTAGGAGAAAAGGGAAAGACAAGAAGAAAGATACACACTGGAAGCCTCTGTCGATTGATTATAATAAGAAAAATACAATGGTGATGCACAATACTGTTAGCTTGGATTTTGTCGACATTAAGTATTTTTCTTTTCTAAAAAATTTGTTAGGGAATGATTGTAGTGGAGTCGCAGAGTTTGAGATTTGCTTTGTTTATGTGTTCGCCATTCGCATTTCATAGATTTTTCGCACACCCCATTGTTAATGATCCCTTGTGTACTTGCTAACAAAATGTTGTTCATCTCCTTGCTTATGAAATGCATGCCGCATAATAGTTGTTCTCAGTGGTGTAGAGAATCAAGAGGAGAATCGGCCTAGATTTTTGGGACTGGTGGAATTTTATTATCGAAATTATACCATGGCAGGTCGCTCATGACAAGAGTAAAGTGGGGGGGGAAGTCGTCAGATTTTTTTTGGGTGCCATTCAATGAAGGGGGAAGGTTCAGTGTGCATATATGAAAAAGGGGGGTGGGCGGTGGTGGCCTACCCCTGAAGTGTCAGAAGAAGGGAGGGACATTTGTTTTTTTCTTCTTCGCCAGTGGTTATCGACGGAGAGGGAGGTGCCTCCGCAGGTAGCAACAGAGGGGGGGGCCTCTTCGTTTTTATCCACAACTGCATCTGGGGAAAGTATTTTTTGTCCTTTGTCGCAGTCAGCAACAGCGAGATCGAAGGGGGGGGGGATTGCCTTTTTTTGGCTGTCATTAGAGAAGAAGGAAGCTGCCGGAGGCCATATCGGAAAGTGTTGTTGTGGGCAAGAGGGAGCAGCATGTTGGCAATCAGGGGTCTTTTGCTCAAGCCTCAAGCGATTATGTGATTGTGGTCAGCCATGGTGTCAAGTTTCCCTCGGGGAGCCAAGATTATTGTGCCCAGTGGGTGCCATGCTATGATTGGTCAAGGCAGCTGATGCGAGGAGGGCATTTCCAGAAGAAAGAAAGAAAGGCAGCAGAGGGGGGGGGAGACATTCCTCAGTGTTCTTTTCTTCGACCGGGCAGAGTTTCAGAGTAGATTCTCTCTGCTCCTCGATAACAACAGGAAGAGGTGTGGCTAAGGGGAAGAAAGGAATCAACTGGGGCGACTCTGGCTGCTGCTGCACCTTCGTGGCAAGCAGGTCACACATTAGAAAAGGCTGGGGATAAAGAATCTCAGAGCTGGATGATTTAAGAAAGGGGGAGAATTCATCCACAGAGACGTGTGTCTGAAGGGGTACAACTTGGCAACTAGAAAACTCTAGACTCGCTCTTGTTCTGGTACACAGGAGAGGATAAGAGAGGCGGACATAAAAGCAAGTGGAAGGATCTACATTCTGAAGAAGACGACGAGAGAAGTATCAGCTATTGCCCAAGGGTTGCTGAAGTTGCCTAATCTTTTTTCTCGAGAACACTGTTGGAGCAAGCAGCAGATGTGCATTCGATTGGGAGTTGAAGGCGAGAATGAAGTAGGAGGAAGGGCTTCCGTTGGTGTGGAGACGAAGGAGTGAAGCTATCGTAACTCCAAGGCAGGGACACATTCTTCTGCCACAACGACTTTATGGAATGTTGAAGCCCAGGGAATCGAACCAGGTGGCGAAGCTAGAAGATCAGGGAAAAGGATCTCTGGAGAAGAACTCGAGTTGGTTTGGCTCTGCATTCGCTTGAACCGGAAGGGGCATTTGGGTTAAGGCCTTCCACACCGACTGTACCACCTCCAGCCCTTGACCAAAGGCATTGTCGAACTACAGGTGTAATGTCAATTTCGTTGCATCATTCTTGTATATTGCGCTTTATTTGTTCTGGGCGATAACCTATGTTGCAGGCGTTTTGTAAAATTCTTAAGTTAGTATTGAACTGATTTCATAATGTTTACCCCCCTTCCCACACCTGCTTTATGCTAAGTGCTTGATGGTGACTCTGTTATGTATGATATTTCCATTGATGTTTGTTGACTGGAGGCGAATTCAGTGTGGAATCCATTCGTTGTTTTTGGTAACTTAAAGAGGGAAAAGCATAAAGGAATTTACAGGCCTCATGTGCAATGATCTCAAAATGCAGATGTCATGTGGTAAGAGCAGGATTTAGTTGAATGGATATATAATCTCAACCTTACATGCAAGGCACGAGAATTAGACATTTTGGATTGAATCGCTAAAAGTGGATTTATTACTATTGTCCTCTCTTTATAAACTCTGAGAGTCATGTCTACTTTTTGCCCAAACCCATTTCCATTGGTTTTGCCACCTCAAGGATTAGCATGAATTACTAAATGGTACAAAAAAAAAAAATGCAATGCGAGGCCTATACCCTAATGGAACCACAAGATGAAGCTCCTAATACGCAACATAATGATGCATATACAATAGTCTCTGCTACAAGCTTTAGTCCATGAGCGAACGTCGACGGCAAGAGTGTGTCATATTAGATGATATCAACAGTTTTGTGGTAGAGTGTGATATCAATAGTTTTGTGTTGGTGTTTTTTCATCCAAGAGAAATAAGGCAAAGTAGCGAGTGATGTGAAGTGAGGCATAACTATTATGTTACAGTAGGTTGTTGCTCTACAAGGGATTGAATATGCATTTGTTTTGTGTGTCAAACTAAAAGTCCATATGACAGGCAAACTACACAAAAATTAGTGGTTCTATCATCGATGGGCCTTGTTTGTATGGATCGCAGAATAGATGATACCTTGGCCAAATATATATATATATATATATATATATATATATATATATATATATATATATATATATATATATATATATATATATATATATATATATATATATATATATATATATATATATAGATATATATATATATATATATATATATATATATATATATATATAAGCATGGTTCGCTAAATAAATCTTGTTAATCCCCAAACCCGGGATCTCCCTGGAAGGAAAGTACAATCGTTTGTCTCAATAACGGTGTATTGATTGAAGCTCAATCAAGGCCTTAGGTTCATTTCGATCCTCCCTTCTAAGGAACTCTTGACATCTGGCTAAAGGATGGAGAGTGTAAGTAAGAAGGTTTGCATGTGGGTGCATACGAGGGGTCTCAGGTTGATAGGTGTGGGTGTGCAAGGAGGAGTGTGAAGGCGAGGAAAGGAGTGAGACCAAGAAAAGGGAAAAGTGTGAACATATGAGAGTGTGTGCATGAGGAGGAAAGAGAAAGTGAATAAGCAAGAGCAGGCATGAGAGTGTGTATGTGAGGGGAAGCGAGAAAGAGATAGATAGCGTACAGATAAGTGGGTAAGAAATACAAAGAGAGAGTCAAAGGGGGAGAGGGAGAAGACCCCTGAGGCAATCATTGAGAACACAATCTTTGCGTGCTTGTATACTTAGCTTCATCTCCTTCTTATTTTTTTTCAAATACAATTGAAGGCAATTAGGGGAAATTGGATTGAGAAACATGGACATAAGTCTAGAAGTAGAGCAGATCTCATCGTGCGAAAGGATATTTCCTCTTGGGCTTAGGAGCCTATCATTTTGGTGCGTTTGCCGGGAACATATGAGCTAGTGCATAGACATAGGAAGAATCCATTGTGAGATAATTGTGGGCTCTAGGTAATCCAAGTAGACCGATTCCGAGGGGTGTGAGCAAAATAAAGGCTTTCACAATCATCTTTTCCTTGGGCTTAGGAGCCTATCATTTTGGTGCGTCTGCCGGGAAAAGCTTGGTACGTCTCTATAAGAGAGTGCCATAGGTTCGCCTAGCGCCACAGGTTGGCCGAGCTTGCGGACCCACGATCTAGTACATGAGCGAGGGGAGATCATCGTCAGGAGGAACACAAACTCAAAGAGAGGAACGCGCTCAGAGAAGAGCCCTTGAAAGAGAAAGGAGAAGGTGGGAACCGCCAGGTGAGTGGACCTCGATTGGCTCAAAGGAATCACCCAGAAACGTGTACTCTCGTAGGAGGGTCGCGAATCAAGTGCGAAAGTTTGAAGGAGGGATCCTGAAGCCACGTGTACTAAATTTCTGGGATCGAAGTGATATTGACATCACACCTCTGTTCGAAATGGCTCAGCGGATTTCAGTCCACTTGGGGGACTTCACCAAGTTTTCAGGTACTTGGGACGAAGATCCGGATAGTTTTATTCAGTTGTTTGAGGTTACCTGTGAGGCCAATGACGTAGTTGACCAGGATCAAAGGTTGAGAATTTTTCCGGCTATTCTCCGTGATGAGGCAGCCAATTGGTAAGGGAATCTGACACCACAAGAGCGTGGAACTTATCAGATGCTCAAGGAAGCCTTCTTGGCAAAGTTTCGACGACAAGGCTTCCAAGATAGATTGGCCCAACAGATGGATTATTTGCGACAGGGAGTCAATGAGAGCATCGATAACTACATTCAGAGAATGGAAACGTTGGTAAGAAAGATGGGCGAGAATGCCCCGAACGATGAGACATTGAAACAAAGATTCATTTCGGGATTGAGAGATCCTACGGCACAACAGCATATCAGCCTGACAAGACCTGCAACTTTAATGGATGCTAAGGAACAAGCGAGGCTTTGGGAGGAAGTACAATTATGCCAACAAAGGAAGATGGAACTCTTATACGAGCCTATGGGAGGCCCAGGAAACATACCGATGAAAGATCCGGGCCAAGGAAGTCCTGCATTGATGACCCCAGCTTTTGTAGCCGCCACTAGCACGCCAGGCGAGGTAAAGCCTGCGCTAACCGAAGAACGAATATTAGAGTTGGTCACACAAGCTATAAAAGCTGCCACAATGACCCAGGAAACATACACAGTAAAACCAGAGGTGACAACGAACCCGAATCAAGTGTTTAGATCGAATACATGGTGTGGAAAGTGCCATGGTTACGGCCATTTGGCTTCAGAATGCCCTACAGTCTCGAGAGTATTCACAGATAGATCACCACCTAGGATGCGTTGCACTTTTTGCGGAAGAACAAATCACACAGAGGACCGATGTTACAACAAGAGAGCCTATGAAGAGAGGACCATGAAATCAGGAGATACAAGAGAGAGACCTTACACGGGATTGCCCGCTCAAAGTGTCCCACCTACATCTCGTTGGGAAAACAGACCAACTTATGGATATGGTGCTCAGGGTCAAGGAGGAGACTATCCAAGAGGAGCCGTACGTGATCAAAGAAGAGATGGTCCAATCCAGTGCTGGAGATGTCATGGCTTTGGCCATACTCAATCTAGATGTCCAAATGAAAAGAAGCCAATTGATTATACCCCGCTATGTAGGTACTGTAGTGGAGAGGGCCACTTTGATGAAGATTGTCCAAAACGAAGAGCTGCCGCCGGCAAGGAAAAGGACCAGTAGGGTCTTCAAATTATGTTGATACTCAGATGCATTCCACAACAAGAGCTCAAGAGCACGTCCCTACAATCGGAGTAGTGTTCAAGACACCGAACCCTCAAGAAGGCTCTAGCTCGTCAATGCACTTTGTGGATGCTTACGAGGCCAAGAAATCACATAAAAATCCAACTGTGGCAGTAGTCACAAGGACTCAAGAGTACTCGAAGAAGAATCCAGGAGGCGAAGGTGAAGAAGGGAGTCAAGAGAAGATCGCTGAGCGTGAAGAGGTAGAAAACCAAGTTGGAGGATTTGTTGAGCAGCAAGAGCTTGAGGATGGGGAAGAGATAGAGATTCTTCCACCAGTGACCAAGGAGTTTGTGCCGGGCATAGCACCATTCCCTGAAAGATTGAAAGCTCCTAAGATTAGAAAGGAAAGACAAAGTTCGGAAGAAGTAGATATTGTAAAGTTGCTCGCTGACACGGAAGTCACGCTGGATATTGGCACATTGCTAAAATGTTCACCTGCTTATGGGAAACAATTCTATAACGAATATATTAAGAAGCCGAGGAAAGCTCGAGATAAAAAGAGACAAGATAAAGATGTCCAAGGAATCATTCAAAGTATTACGACGCAAATTGATTCAAATGCTCCAGCTGTGACGGTCGAGATTAAAGGATATACAGTCCCCGGTGCTTAGTTAGATAGTGGAGCCGCAGTCAACCTTATGACTGAGTTCATGATGAAAGCTTTAGGCCTCAACCACATGGAAGAAACGCCGATGTCCTTGAGAATGGCGGATCAAACACAAGTGAAGCCTGCGGGTCTTTTGAAGAATGTAAGCACAGTTGTGGGCGGTCTAGAGTTTAAGGTTGATTATCTGATAGTAAGACCAAGGACCTCAGAGGCTACCTTCTCGATCCTACTCGGACGGCCATGGCTGGTGCAAGCCGAATGTGTGCATGACTAGTGCACAGGTTTTATTTCAATAGGGCCAAAGTCTGATCGGATTCAGTTGCAAGTATCCCCACCCTCAAGCAACAAGAAGAAGACAATAATAGTCAATGAGATGGAAAAGAAAGAGAAGGAGAAAGCAAGGCACGAGATTGCACGAGCTAGGTTTTCCTTGAACACGGACACCTACAAGAATCTGCTTCTTCTCTTTTCCAGAGAAGTTCTTGAGCGTGGGGTCATCAAGGAATAAGGAATCTTCACGAGAAACTCAGGTGGAAAAATGGGAAGTTTTTCCAGAGAAGTTCTTGAGCGTGGGGTCAGAGCTACCAGATGGAGTACGAGATTGTATTAAAATGGCACTCAAAAATTTCAGCAAGGCCTTTGCATGGTCATACAGTGATCTGAGAGGAATTGATCCCCGAATCTGCCAACATTATATAGACTTGGAAGAAGGCACACGACCAATATGTCAACGACTCAGGCGAACGAATCCAGTCTACTCGGAATTGATCAAGCTGGAATTGACCAAATTATTGGAAGCAGGATTCATATATCCCATCGCATCCAGCGAATGGGTATCACCAATTGTAGTGGTTCCGAAGAAAAATAAGAAAATCCGTATTTGCATAGATTATCGTAAGTTGAACGAGCGCACAAAGAAGGATCATTTCCCCTTGCCCTTTACTGATCAAATCTTGGACAGAGTGGCGGGCCATAAATTGTACTCATTCTTGGATGGTTTCAGTGGGTACAACCAGATCCAAATCCATGAAGAGGATCAATCAAAAACTACTTTCACCACAGAATGGGGTACGTATGCATATCGTGTGATGCCATTTGGATTATGCAATGCACCGGCCACATTCCAGAGGGCAATGATAGTTGCATATCAAGACTACTTGCAGGATTGGATGGAGATATTTCTCGATGACTTTGCGATCAGAGGCGATGATGAAAACATGATGGAGAGGATCGAAGCGATTTTAAGAAGAAGTATTGAAAAAGGCATCGCATTAAATCCTGAAAAGTGCACATTTGGAGTGCGGAGAGGATTGCTTTTGGGACATGTTATTTCCGAAAAAGGGATTGCGGTTGACGAGGATAAGGTGGAAAAGATTGGACAACTTCCACCTCCTCAAAACTTGCGACAACTCAGAGGATTCTTGGGCCATGCAAATTATTATCGATGTTTTATATTAAATTTTGCATCAATAGCGGCACCACTGACGAATCTTTTGAGGAAGGACCAACAATACCAATGGACTGGAGAGTGTCAAGTTGCATTCGACTCGATCAAGGAGAGGTTGATAAATGCATCGATTTTGGTAGCACCCGACTGGACGAAAGAATTCCATGTGCATACCGACGCTTCTCATACTGCGGTTGGAGCAGTACTATGCCAAGCCGATGAAAAGAAGTTGGACCACCCTATTTATTACGCGAGTCGCAATTTGAATAGCACTAAGAGGAACTCATTAGGAAAAAGGGTGAACCCTGCATGGGCCTTGTAAGGATCCCTAATTTTCAGGGATTAAGCCTCATTCTGCTGTTGTCTAAGGGGACAAAGTGCATTTAATAGGGCACTTTTTAGTAGGCTGGAGTAGGCTTTTTTTAAGGCTTACTAGGCTCCTCTCTCTCTTCTTTTAGAGAGAGAGAAAGGGAATCTACTTTCCACATCATCAAACTCGAGCATGTATGGGAATAAAAAAATGATTTTTTTTTTTAAGTCTCAATTTCAGTGTTTATTTACTTGAAAGGGCTCATTTTTTAATATATATGTCAGAAGTGACCTTTTTTGAGTTTAGTTTTTAATTTTCCTTTTGAAAAAGCAATATTTTTAAAATCCCTCCAAAAGTAGAGTGCCACATCATCAAATCCGTAACTACTCTTCACCCAAAAAATGACATTTTCAAAATTTCATCATTTTTGGCTATTCTCAGTGGAAAAACACACTGTGACCCATCCTCATCCAAGAAAACAAACTTTTCTTGAGAAAATCATGCTCTAGCATCTCTTCCAAACAAATTTCTGATCTCTTTCTCAGTATTGTTTAATTGTTGGAAAAGATGGTGTTGACACCTATTACAAACCTCACATTAGGACGTCCTCATGCCCCAGCATCAACAAGTATCCATGTTCGTGTGCCCAGAGAGTTTGCTCCAAATACACAATGCAACAATGATGTGAACTCTCAAAATGAGCGTCGTGAAGCTGGAGAAAAGAATATTGATCTTTGGACTCATGGTTCATTATACCCTCCTGATCCAATGTCTTCTTACCATCCAACATTCCATAACCTCTCAACTTTACTTCAGTTCATCGGTGCCGGTAAAGCTGGGCTCTTAGGTTATTGTCAACGATTATCTACACATTCAACTGCCATTACTAAGTATTGGATTCAACAATATCAACTAAATCATACAAGGTTGGTCACTTTTGAAAGCACAATCATATCTTTACAAGAAAAGCTTGCAGAGCTTGAAAAGCATATGGAAGAAAAGGAGAGAACAATTGAGACATTTAAAAACACTGTCCAACACTTGAGAGAGACTCCACTTGGGATGCGACGTAGGAGACGATCATTAACATCCTTTGACTCTCTTTCAATTGGTGGTGGAGCACGCAAACGATGAGTTTTTGCAATAAGGTTTGGCTTGTATTTGTTTCTCTTTTTGGAAGACTTTTATATGTATATATATATATTTTTTTTTCTTGTTATGTAGGTCATTCGTTGAAGATGTTAATGCATCATCAACAACAGAGGATCAATTCAAGTTGTTAAATTCTTGTTTGACCAACAAGCAGGTGGTTAGTATTTTGGAGTCACGGATAGGAAACCTTATCAAGAAGAAAGTGATTAAAGATTTCACAAAAAAGTTACAAGATATTATCACTCCTAGAGACGTGCAGATGGTATGTGATGAAGCAGGAATTAGTACTTAAGGATACAGTGCATTGTACAACCTTTTGAAGCATTCATTAGAAAGAGAAGGTATTTTACAGAATATGTTTCCATCTCCTTACAAGGTATCGCTAAAGAAGTCAATGTCCAATGAAGATATAACTAGTATTCTTGGAAACTACTTATATATAGAGGATATTATGCCTATGTCTATTTATCATTTATCTACATCCAAAAAAGAGTTGAAAAGCGCAGTTGGAAATGGATTTCCTTACACAAAGTACAACAACATGTTCGTGGATTTGGAGAGGCTTCAACAGGCAATGGTTCAATTTTACAAATCTACTATACCAGGTATGTGCACTATTGTTACCTTGATATACATTGTATTTTGATGTTATAAAGATTTTGCTAATTTATGCAGATTGTAATACCAAATTACAGTTTATATTGAAGTTAGATGAATGCCAGATTATAAAGGGACGACGAATGGAGAGATTGAGTTTGACACTCATGAATGAAGCTATGAGAAATGCCATATCTGATGAAAGTTGTAACTCTAGCTCAGTCTACATATAGTGTTCAATCCGAGAAAGAAATATGGTGGTTAGGTGCTATTGAAGTACCTAAAGAATCCAATGATGTTCTTTCATGGATCTTTAGTAGGACCCCATGGATCACTAAAGTAATACTTTCTCAAATTCATGGTGCAAAGCTCCACATAGAAAACTTTGGTGATTTTGAGATAGATTGGCACTTGGGTGGGGATTTAAAAACTATCAAATGCATGTTAGGTTGCAAGCAAGGTGCATCTGCTCGTTATCCATGTCCATTTTGTACTCGAGGCTACAAAGTAACAAAGGGACAACAAAAAGTACTATCTAGATTAGATGAATACATAGATGCACCTACTTCCACAGAATGGGATAGACCTTTGTTAAGGTGTCCAATGTTAGAAATACCTAACCGTGACACATTAGATAAAGATTGGAATCCCATTATTCCATTTCCATTAGTTAATGTTCACTTTTGCACATTGCATGCTTTCATGAGAATATTTGATAGATTATTGAAGCTCCACATAGAATATGCATTTTCCATGAAGCCAATTGATAAATCTGTACAAGCAATCAAAAAATTGGAAGAGTTGCTTAATTCGATTGGTTGTCATGGTGGTAATGTAACTCTAGTTGTCAAAAAACCTGGTGAATCGCAAAATAGTTTGCAACAAGTGTCAATGACAGGGAAGAAGGCAAGAAAATTTTTCAGAACAGGTGTAAGCCCTAAGAAAAATGAATGCAGGGAGCTATGGAAAGACTTGTGCATGATCACCACTGATAATGATTCTCAAATTGACCTTAGTAATAGGCGAAAGAAGGTTTGGTCATGCTTAGATAAGTTGGTAGGTTTAATGAGTCTTAATAGCTCCAACAAAAATGACCGTCAGTTGTTTCAAGATACATTAATGGAGTTTGCAAAGTGTTTCATCCTATCTTGGGGAGAGAGCAATATTACACATTACATTGTAAGTTTCTTATTTTTTCAATTTTCTTGTTGATAAGATTGTGTTATATGTACTTATATCATTTCAGCATATTTTATTTGCACATGGAGCATTTTTTATGCATCGATATGGTTCATTGGAGATTTTTAGTACACAAGGAATGGAGAAGTCACATTACAAGGCTAGAGGTGTTTACTTCAAGAACACACGACATGGTGGTGGTGCAATGCAATCAAACTATATGGAAGAGATGTTTAATTGGTTTTATCGTACTGCATTTTCAAGGACATATGCAATGGAACGAGCCAAGGAGTCGAAAGTTGCAAAACTTGCAAGATTTAATCAACACAACTTAGCTAGTGAAAAATGGAAGTCATCATTGGGACCTTTACGTCATGCTCAATGGCGGGCTACAAGAACACGACAGGGTTCATCATGGAAGTGAAGTCATTTAATACATTCATGGCATTTTCTGAATAATTCATAAGGTTTGCTACACACTAATCTCTTGTTTGCAATTTTTTCAGGTAATTTTTAATTTTTAAACTATTTTTTGTCCATTCAGATGTGAACAGAACCTTTTTAAGTGAAACATTATAAAAGGAGACTCATTGTCTCATTTCAACATTCTAGCACTATAGAGGATGGCACGAACAAAGCAAACTGCAAGGAAGGATCCCATTAACTTTCCTAGCTATGTGCAAGGCACTCAGAAGCCACCATGGATGAATCACCACAAAAGGCGACGTAGTGTCTCGCACTCTGCATCCCATCGCGAAACAGGTGGTGGCCATACCTCTGGGAGTGAACAGTTGCGTGAACAAGTGGAACATGGGCAATCCAAGGAAAAGGCCGTAAATCAACCCCAATCACCACCATCATCATATGATGAGCCTCCATCACCAAAGAGACCAACAAAGACAAGGGTGAAGGAGCGTGCTCATAGACAGGTAGTTTCTGATGATGATTTTGATGAATTGCATGAGGATGTGTCTCAACAACATTCACAATCAAGTGAGGAGAGTCAAACATTGCCACCATGGGGTAACGAAGAAATACCTATAAATCATAGGGTTACTGTAGCGGGAAAGACACTACCATCAAATCAGGGGGCCATACCCAATGATCAAGAGAGAGAGCAAAGCCAGCAACAACATCCTGAACAAGGAGAAAGCTCAAGACGCGTGCAACGGAAGAAGAAATTCTTTCAACCTCGTCGTAGACCACCCCAACCAAGACCACAAGAAAATGTCCAACGAAGACCACCACCACCACAAGCTAGAGCACCACAACGAAGAAGAAGATATACGAAGGCATTTGCAGAGATAAGGCACTATCAAAAGACAGCTGAACTTCTCATACCTAGAAGACCCTTTGCAAGGGTGGTTAAAGAAGAGTTACAAAGGTATTGTGCAGGGTTAAGGATCCAAGCTCTAGCTTTAGAAGCTTTACAAGAGGCAGCTGAAGCATTTTTGATATCAATGCTAGAGGATTCCAACCTGTGCGCCATCCATGCTAAGTGAGTCACTATACAACCGAAGGACATACAGTTAGCTAGGAGAATTAGGGGTGATCGTAGCTAAGTTTTGTAACTGATCTCTATGGACAAGAGATTTTTTGTAAATATTGCCATTTTCAATGAAACATTAGCACTTTTCCTCTATTCCATTTATAATCTCATTATTTAGAATGAAACATGAGCAGTCATTTTACATTTCCATGTGTTTTCTTGTGATAATCTCTCATATATGAATGATTGTTTTCTTATCTTGTCATTTTGATCTAGTGATAATATCCCTGTACTGAAATTTCTTTTTTATTTAAGTTCATGTAGGTCTTGTAGGGCATTGGGAGGCCAAATAAGGCCCTGCCACAGAAACGCGGGAGAAGGCCCTGCAAAACGTTTGCAGGGCCTTCTCCCGCGTTTTTGTGGCAGGGCCTTATTTGGCCTCCTAATGCCCTACAAAAGCTTTGAAATATGAAAGAGGGATCATGACTAGTAAAGCTAGTTCAAGGGTAGTTAATATGAACACATTTTGACCTCCCTATACCTTTGAAACATGAGCAGAGCATTTTGAAACTTAGAACATTTGCATTCTTGAAAATATCCATCTAGTGAAGGTTCAGTCTCATGTAAGGTAACCTTGGGCATGTCAGGATCTTTAGTTTCATTCTTTTGGACCTTCTTTCTCCCATTTAAGGTTTCTAGGGCATTGGGAGGCCAAATAAGGCCCTGCCACAGAAACGCGGGAGAAGGCCCTGCAAAACGTTTGTAGGGCCTTCTCCCGCGTTTCTGTGGCAGGGCCTTATTTGGCCTCCCAATGCCCTAGAAGACCTAATGGAGGCCATACCCAATGATCAAGAGTCCAAAAGAATGAAACTAAAGGTCCTCCCAATGCCCTACATGACATCAATACATCACATGCAGGTCCAAAAGAATTTTAGATAATATACTGAAAAAGAAATACTTGAGACAAATGTAAATAAAGCAAAGTGAAAATTTGATATTAATTCAATTGTTTACATCAATTGGCTTTGAGTTTCTCAATGACTCTCTTTCGACGCTCCAAAGCCATGGGTAGGGTGTAAGTCAAAATTGAGTTTGCTATTTGATCAACATTTCTAACACCTAGACCTAGAGATATACCTATTTGGCCTAAGACCTTTCCACGGAAGTTGGAACCTAAGGTTGTAGTTACAAGGGATTTTTTAACTAAAAAGATACAATTACTCCCCTGTGTAATGGTTGATAAACAAAGCAATTTACTTAAGGCCTTTAGACACCATGTCATGAAGTGGCCCTGAGGACTGAACTCTTTATGGATAATTACAAAATGGTCTTTGGGAAGTTTCCCAATGTAGTTTGCAAGGGATGAGCCACCTCCACGAGCCACTCGATCACCTCCGCTCCTTGCTGCAAACTTGTCGACTTCAATCACCTCCTGCACAAAGTTTTATGATTAGTAGCTGCATGTGTTTGTAAGAATGAATGACATGAATTGAAGATACTTACATCCTGAACTCTATCTTCTTCTTCTCCTCTCTCTTGAAGTTGTAAATTAATGCTGGAGTGGGACATCCCACTCTGCTCGATTACTGGTGAGGCAGGAATTTTTGATTCCAATATCCTTTCTTGTGCATTATTAAATTGTTCTTCTGTGATATGTTCATGTTCACTTGTGAGTATGTCATTGCAAACCAATTTTATTGTGTCGGCCACTGAGTCACCAAATGGCAAACACTTTCTCTCCAACAACTCAGAGGTACTATCCAAAGGACACTCTGACAAAGTACAATACAAACTTAGGCATTCATCAAGCCGTAGCCCAAATGCCTTCTCTACATCATGTAAAAACAAATATTCTTGTCCCTCGACAAGAACCACTGAAAAAGTTTCAATCTCCACCTCTGGAATAGTTGCTTCTGGCTCCGAAGAGGTGGATGGCTTAGGCACTTCTTTCAACTTATCATCCACACCAAGAGGATAGGTTTTCTCAATAGCTTCTCTCTCTAATAGGAGATTCAAGGGTTCTTGAGGTGGTTCCTTTTTATCCTCGACAAAACCACCTGTAAGAAGATGAGGGATCTCATGAGGAATTGGTTCTGGTTCCTCATTCACAAAGAAAATTGTGGCAGCAATGAATGAAAGATATTTTGCACCCATCTTGCGTTTCCTATTCAATTTCCTTATAAGTGGCACAGTTTCATCAAGAAGGTGCCCTGCTTCCTCTGCAATTGCCTGGAACCGTTTCAATCGTTTTGCAAAAGCCTCATCACCTTTGTGAATGTAGGTGAGAAGGTCACATGGAACCCAAGTTCCATCATATGGTGGTATTTCAATGGAGAAACGCAATATATGAACTTGCATATATTGAAGTAGCTCCTCCAAAGCATCGGCATTCATTTGCACGGTTCCATGGAGGTCAGGAACCTTGGAGAGAAGATCATATAGGTCATGTTGACCTTTATAATCTGAATCCTCCAAAAAATCTAGAAACTTGTGGCGTGCACTCTTAGTAGGTACAGAGGTGGAAGCCATAGCTTGCAAATGCAGACTGTTCTAACACTCAATGTGGTTGCAAAAGTGAGAAATGAGGAGAGAGGACTCCTATTTATAACTTTTCTAGAATTTTTAAGTGATGGGTCCCACTTTTTCATAGAAGTGACTTTTCCTTAAATTAAAACATAAGAGTCTTGAAAAGGAAAACTTTGACATTTGAGATCACATCAAAGGAAATAAACAATAAGAATGCTCTTTCAAGAAAAACCTTGAGAATGTACAGATACAAGTAGAATGTGGCCAAAATATCCTTGAAGCAAATGTGAAAATTTTTTCATTGCAAAAATAGGTTTGTTTACAAGTTTCATAGTATCTTTACAAAAAAGAGTTATGACAATGAAATGTCAGTTCCATCCATGCTCCAATCTGCAAGAACCTTGATTTTGTCTTCCAATCTCTTTCCAATCTGTGGACATTTCATAAAAGAGTAAAACATTTTCAAATCATGAACAATAGTGATAGAATAAGATATATATATATATATATATATATCTATATGTATATATGGAATACAACTCTTACCTTGTTCCCTCGTATTCGAAATTTGAAATCATGAAGATCGTCATATCCCATGATAAGTAAGTGCTCTCTCAAGTTGGCCAAGTTCCAATGTTGATTAACTAAAACCACCTCCATATCATTGTTTGGTAACTTCACATTAATTTCAAATGAAGCTAAAGATCCCTCCGAGCTTTGCAAAGGTATCCACTCTCCTAGTTTACACATCCAACGATCATAATAAAATCTGATGTACAATGAGGTGCGATGTTTTAAATAGCGAAACCCTATACCTATGTCACCAATTCTACAACGATATCTATCCCCTTTTGACAATCCTTCTACATAACCCCAGTTTTCCCCTAACAATCCTTCTACTGCTTCGTATGTAATATCTTTACATAGGAACATTGTAGGAGTTTCTACAAAAGGAATGCCTTGAAATATGAAAACAAAGCAATGGATTGGTAGAGTCCAATGAAGACCTATTGATCTAGATACTCGTGTGAATTTCAAAGAGTTATGTATGTCCATCACCATCTTACGCTTGAAAGATGATATGGACCAAAAATCAGGTTTTGGCCACTCTAAACTAAGAAGAGAGTCAACTTTGATAATCTCCAACCTTCCATATTCACCATCTGTGGAAGGAACAATGTACTTGTGAGTGTAAAAGAAGATCCTTTCACGAATAAGTTTAGCAGGAGGTACATCTGGAAACACTAATGCCCCAATGTCTGCATGTAATGCTTTGAAAGTTCCTGTGAGACTATGAAGTGGTTGCTCTTCCACTAAACTAGAAGGAAATATGACTGTAGCAATGAAAAACATATGAGATGAGTAATTAAGACATTTAACACCATGAAGCATTGAGAAAATAGAAATACTCACAATGGATTGGATATCTAATTCTATTGGAGTTTTCTAACTTCATGGTTGAAACTGTGAAGACATGTTGTACAATAGCAACCATCCCACCATGTGTTTGCTGCTTGAAGCCTAAGAGCTTACCTTTCCAATGAAGATCAAAATTTCCACGATCTCGAACACGATGAGGACCAAGTCCAGATGGCTGCATGTACACCCATGCACCTTTGCAAAACTCTTGTGGTAGCCAACTTCCTTCCATTGTTTTGATGTTGTGGCACGTCATTGTGTGAACTTCGTCCTTTGGTCTCCTACGAGCTCTAGAGCTTCCCATGGGAGTAAGAGTTGTTGTCATTGCTGCAGAAGTTGGGAGAATGGTAGGAGGAGAAACAATGCTTCTGTTGTATGGTATGGAGGGAATAGAGGTGAAAAATATGACTTTTTGGGTTTTGGGTATGAAAATGGGAGTTTGAAGAGGGAAAATAGAGTTTTTTGAGTCATTTTGAAAAAAGTCACTTTTTTAGTCCACAAACATGCACGGATTTTGAATTAGAAGTCAAAAATAGCACTTTTGACCCTGAAAAGTGATATGGAGGTCATTTAATGGTATTATGATGAGTTTTACAACTTTTAAAAAATTTTGAATTTTTGGGCCCAGCCTGATTACGAGATTTCTTCTCTCTCTAGAAGACAACCCTGAACATAGAGGAATCTTGTCCCCTCTTCCCCCTTCAGCCTAGTATTTTATAGGGTATAGACTGTGGCCACCACCCTCTTCTGATTGGTCCATCACTAATCACTCCTTGAGCTAAAAGGCCCATCCAGGGTTCACCTTTTTTCCTAATGTACACGACTACGGAGAAGGAATGCCTCTCGATGATCTTTGCGGTGAACAAGTATCGGCATTATTTGATGGGAAAGCATTTCACTTTTTATGTGGATCATGAAGCCCTTAAGTATATCATTAATAAACCAGAGTTATCAGGGCGATTGATGAGGTGGATGCTACTCCTCCAAGAATTTCAGTTCACAGTGGTAACCAAACCAGGCAAAGCGCATATATTGGCTGACCATTTATCTCAAATTGTTAATGAGGAGCCAATCTCTGGTGTGCCCGATGATGCTCCTGATGGACATCTATTCCAGGTTGAAGCTAAAGTACCTTGGTATGCCGACTTGGTGAATTTCTTGTGCACCACTCAATATCTGCCAGGAGCAAGCAAGAGAGAGAAGCAAAAACTGTTAGCATTGGCGAAGCACCATAGCATCATTGGGGGGCAACTCTATCGATATTTTGTTCATGAGAGCATTTATCGGAGGTGTCTCGAGGAAGAAGAAGCAAATCTAGTGTTGAGGGCTTTGCATGACGAACCTTGCGGTGGGCATTTTGCTGGTGAATTGACGGCAAGAAAGATTTTATTAGCTGGGTATTGGTGGCCAACGCTGTTCAAAGATTCGCACACATACTGTAAGAAATGCGACAAATGCCAACGAATGGGCAAACCCACATTAGCACATGCTGCTCCTCTTACGCCGGTGCTCGCTCTTAAGCCGTTTGAGAAATGGGGAATTGATTTTGTGGGGCCTATTGATCCTCCCTCACGACGAAGATCCAATAGGTATATCTTGGTCTGTACTGACTATGTTACCAAGTGGGTAGAAGCCAAAGCTCTGAAGACTGATCGAGCTGTTGATGTAGCTAAATTTTTGTACGAACAAATTATCACTCGATTCGGATGCCCGTTGGAAATAGTGAGTGATAGAGGAACACATTTTGTCAACGAACTGATCGAAGAATTAATGGAATTATATAAGATCAAACATAGAAAAAGCACTCCATATTACCCGAGAGCGAACGGACAAGTGGAGGTCACCAACAAGGTGCTGGAACAGATCCTGACAAAGACAGTAGTTGTGCATAGGAGAGACTGGGATGAGAGACTTTTGGAAGCCTTGTGGGCATATCGAACATCCTACCGAGTGACGACAAAGAGCACTCCGTTCTCCCTAGTATATGGCGAAGAAGCCATCTTTCCCATCGAAAAAGAAGTTCCGACATTAAGAGTGGCCATCGAAGCCAGGTTGGGCGAGGAAGAGTCATTAAAGGAGAGGTACATACAATTGGTCAAGCTGGAAGAAAAGAGACTCCTCGCACAGCAAAGTTTGGAAGCTATTCAGAAGAGACGTAAGGAGAGGCATGATAAGAATCTCAAGACCTATGTGATTCAAGAAGGGGATTTGGTGCTAGTTTATGATAGTAAATATTATAAATTCCCGGGGAAGTTACAGACAAGATGGGCAGGACCGTTTAAGGTGGTGGAACTCAACTCCAATGGTTCCATGCAAATTCAAGATTTAGGAGAAGAATATGCTCCCGTGAAGGTTAACGCGCTTCAAGTTAAACCATATTTCAAGTGATATTAAGACGAGAGAAGCCAGACGAGATTCAAGCAGAAGGACGAAGTAGATTCCTTGTACATGTATAGTATTATATATATATATATATATATGCGCATATGTAAGCTATGATTTGTGTGTCATAAATATTCTTCCTTGCTAGCTCAAGAATTTTGGACTTCTAATTATTTTTCTTATGTTGCGCAGAGACTGTTAGGAGCTAAGTAACAAAATGGCAGATCAAATAACGCAACTCTACTTGTACGAGTTAAGGATATATTTCTCGGACCAAACATTCGCCCGCATGGACATAGATGTCGACGACTTTGAGACGGAATATGATGTTGAGGAAGCGCATTGGCTGGTATGCTTTATAAACCAGGGTTTGGGTGTTGCATTTTACATTGAGTGTTTTGAGGAATACCTGACTCGACATGTAGGATGGGCAGGAGATCGATATTACTATTTCGATCCTTCGAGGGAAATGCCTAACGAGGAAAATGATATCACGTGGGCTTGGGCAGATGTGCTAACGATAGGAAGTGATGACGGAGCTCCTGAAGTTGAGCCTGACTCGCCTTAGGGAAGTTGTCGGGATGCGAGTACGATGTGAGACTACATGAGACATTCCGGAGACTCACATTCTAGGACACCTAGGGATAGGTATACGAGGGACTAAGGCATAGCTGGCTGATGTTACCAAGTGAAAAGTCGAATCGATGAATACATATGTAGTGTCTGTAATTGAGAGAATGGAGTGAAGAGGTGGTTGATCCGTCAAAGGCTAGTGTGTATATGTTTTGCATGCATGTGTGGGAAAAGTGGAAAAGTCCCTTTCTTCCTCTCCCTAATTCTCAGGACTTGGGTGAACTAATTAACTATGAAAAAACGAAGAAAAAGAAAAGAAAAAATATTGTATTGTTGTGATCGTACCAATGCGCTATGGTGGGCTAGTAGGTGGGTGGATTTATCCTCGCCGGGTGGTTAGGACCACGAGCCGCAGCTAGTTTCGCCATAGGCTTGGGAGGTATATGTTTGTGTCTTAGCTACGCGCCATAACGGGTTGGTAGGTAGGTGGAGCCATCGTGGCTGGGTAGTCACGACCATGAGCCGCATCCAGCTTCGTTATGGGCTAGCTGATATATGTTATGTGTTATCATTATGTGTTTGTGTGTTGTGCGCTGCATTGCATTGGTAGATGGGTGGAATCAACCTGATCGGGTGGTCAGGTCCACGAATCGCATCCAGTGTCAGTGTAGGCCAACGTGTGATTAAAATAAAATTTTCCATATGGAGTTATTCCCCACTCCTGAGGGGGAGAGAAAGAGAGGAGAGGGCGATGATCGCCTGGAAGGGAACGTTATTTGCTTGTGTGATTGGTATGTGATGGCTTGTGACAGATCAGCTCACTTTGAATCAACATTCTTGAAGGCACGGAGACTCTATATGTACTTATGGATGAGGCTCTAGCGAGGTAATGCAACGGTCTTGCTTTATAACTTGTGTGCTCTATCTGAGGGTTTTTCTAGTGTGTGGGACACTCCAGGGTTCTGATGTATGTCTTCACTTGCACTCGAGTTTCGATGGCTTTGGTAGGACGACGATGGGGATTCTTCGGAAGTGTCTAGTCATGGAATAATTGTACATAGCGAATGGTAGGTGCAATAATGGGGTATGCATTTTGGGGTATTTTTGCATCTCCGATTGGATTCATTTCAGTTGTTGTTGTTCATTTCGGTATTTCCGTTTCTATTTTTCGCAATGACAGTGCATGTGTAATTCATGGAAAGGTGTGCATGTATTATTTTGGTTGAGACTATGTTCATAATGGAATGTATGAGCAAATTGATGCATGGCTGAAATGGAATTGCATATATGTGCATGCTCTGGGATCATTTTGGAAGTGACTGATCTGTATGTATTCATGAGTGATTTTTTTGAGCACTAATAGCTTCGATGAGTGCAGGTTCAGTGGAAGTGACGGCTCGATGGAAAGGTATGTAAACTAGATGTACACTGACATTTTCATGGCTGTTTTGATCATATTGCAGAAATAGTGGCTTGTCGAGGACGACTTCGCAATTAAGAAGAGGGGAGTATGTTAGCTTGGATTTTGTCCACATTAAGTATTTTTCTTTTCTAAAAAATTTGTTAGGGAATGATTGTAGGGGAGTCGCAGAGTTTGAGATTTGCTTTGTTTATGTGTTCACCATTCACATTTCATAGATTTTTCGCACACCCCATTGTTAATGATCCCTTGTGTACTTGCTAACAAAATGTTGTTCATCTCCTTGCTTATGAAATGCATGCCGCATAATAGTTGTTCTCAGTGGTGCAGAGAATCAAGAGGAGAATCGGCCTAGATTTTTGGGACTGGTGGAATTTTATTATCGAAATTATACCATGGCAGGTCGCTCGTGACAAGAGTAAAGTGGGGGAGGAAGTCGTCAGATTTTTTTTGGGTGCCATTCAATGAAGGGGGAAGGTTCAGTGTGCATATATGAAAAAGGGGGGTGGGCAGTGGTGGCCTGCCCCTGAAGTGTCAGAAGAAGGGAGGGACATTTGTTTTTTTCTTCTTCGCCAGCGGTTATCGACAGAGAGGGAGGTGCCTCCGCAGGTAGCAACAGAGGGGGGGGCCTCTTCGTTTTTATCCACAACTGTATCTGGGGAAAGTATTTTTTGTCCTTTGTCGCAGTCAGCAACAGCGAGATCGAAGGGGGGGGATTGCCTTTTTTTGGCTGTCATTAGAGAAGAAGGAAGCTGCCGGAGGCCATATCGGAAAGTGCTATTGTGGGCAAGAGGGAGCAGCATGTTGGCAATCAGGGGTCTTTTGCTCAAGCCTCAAGCGATTATGTGATTGTGGTCAGCCATGGTGTCAAGTTTCCCTCGGGGAGCCAAGATTATTGTGCCCAGTGGGTGCCATGCTATGATTGGTCAAGGCAGCTAATGCGAGGAGGGCATTTCCAGAAGAAAGAAAGAAAGGCAGCAGAGGGGGGGGGAGACATTCCTCAGTGTTCTTTTCTTCGACCGGGCAGAGTTTCAGAGTAGATTCTCTCTGCTCCTCGATAACAACAGGAAGAGGTGTGGCTAAGGGGAAGAAAGGAATCAACTAGGGCGACTCTGGCTGCTGCTGCACCTTCGTGGCAAGCAGGTCACACATTAGAAAAGGCTGGGGATAAAGAATCTCAGAGCTGGATGATTTAAGAAAGGGGGAGAATTCCTCCACAGAGACGTGTGTCTGAAGGGGTACAACTTGGCAACTAGAAAACTCTAGACTCGCTCTTGTTCTGGTACACAGGAGAGGATAAGAGAGGCGGACATAAAAGCAAGTGGAAGGATCTACATTCTGAAGAAGACGACGAGAGAAGTATCAGCTATTGCCCAAGGGTTGCTGAAGTTGCCTAATCTTTTTTCTCGAGAACACTGTTGGAGCAAGCAGCAGATGTGCATTCGATTGGGAGTTGAGGGCGAGAATGAAGTAGGAGGAAGGGCTTCCGTTGGTGTGGAGACGAAGGAGTGAAGCTATCGTAACTCCAAGGCAGGGACACATTCTTCTGCCACAACGACTTTATGGAATGTTGAAGCCCAGGGAATCGAACCAGGTGGCGAAGCTAGAAGATCAGGGAAAAGGATCTCTGGAGAAGAACTCGAGTTGGTTTGGCTCTGCATTCGCTTGAACCGGAAGGGGCATTTGGGTTAAGGCCTTCCACACCGACTGTACCACCTCCAGCCCTTGACCAAAGGCATTGTCAAACTACAGGTGTAATGTCAATTTCGTTGCATCATTCTTGTATATTGCACTTTATTTGTTCTGGGCGATAACCTATGTTGCAGGCGTTTTGTAAAATTCTTAAGTTAGTATTGAACTGATTTCATAATGTTTACCCCCCTTCCCACACCTGCTTTATGCTAAGTGCTTGATGGTGACTCTGTTATGTATGATATTTCCATTGATGTTTGTTGACTGGAGGCGAATTCAGTGTGGAATCCATTCGTTGTTTTTGGTAACTTAAAGAGGGAAAAGCATAAAGGAATTTACAGGCCTCATGTGCAATGATCTCAAAATGAAGATGTCATGTGGTAAGAGCAGGATTTAGTTGAATGGATATATAATCTCAACCTTACATGCAAGGCACGAGAATTAGACATTTTGGATTGAATCGCTAAAAGTGGATTTATTACTATTGTCCTCTCTTTATAAACTCTGAGAGTCATGTCTACTTTTTGCCCAAACCCATTTCCATTGGTTTTGCCGCCTCAAGGATTAGCATGAATTACTAAATGGTACAAAAAAAAAAAAAAGCAATGCGAGACCTATACCCTAATGGAACCACAAGATGAAGCTCCTAATACGCAACATAATGATGCATATACAATAGTCTCTGCTACAAGCTTTAGTCCATGAGCGAACGTCGACGGCAAGAGTGTGTCATATTAGATGATATCAACAGTTTTGTGTTAGAGTGTGATATCAACAGTTTTGTGTTGGTGTTTTTTCATCCAAGAGAAATAAGGCAAAGTAGCGAGTGATGTGAAGTGAGGCATAACTATTATGTTACAGTAGGTTGTTGCTCTACAAGGGATTGAATATGCATTTGTTTTGTGTGTCAAACTAAAAGTCCATATGACAAGCAAACTACACAAAAATTAGTGGTTCTATCATCGATGGGCCTTGTTTGTATGGATCGCAGAATAGATGATACATTGGCCAAATATATATATATATATATATATATATATATATATATATATATATATATATATATATATATATATATATATATATATATATATATATATATATATATATATATATATATATATATATATATATATATATATATATATAAGCATGGTTCGCTAGATAAATCTTGTTAAACCCCAAACCCGGGATCTCCCTGGAAGGAAAGTACAGTCGTTTGTCTCAATAACGGTGTATTGATTGAAGCTCAATCAAGGCCTTAGGTTCATTTCGATCCTCCCTTCTAAGGAACTCTTGACATCTGGCTAAAGGATGGAGAGTGTAAGTAAGAAGGTTTGCATGTGGGTGCATACGAGGGGTCTCAGGTTGATAGGTGTGGGTGTGCAAGGAGGAGTGTGAAGGCGAGGAAAGGAGTGAGACCAAGAAAAGGGAAAAGTGTGAACATATGAGAGTGTGTGCATGAGGAGGAAAGAGAAAGTGAATAAGCAAGAGCGGGCATGAGAGTGTGTATGTGAGGGGAAGCGAGAAAGAGATAGATAGCGTACAGATAAGTGGGTAAGAAATACAAAGAGAGAGTCAAAGGGGGAGAGGGAGAAGACCCCTGAGGCAATCATTGAGAACACAATCTTTGCGTGCTTGTATACTTAGCTTCATCTCCTTCTTATTTTTTTTCAAATACAATTGAAGGCAATTAGGGGAAATTGGATTGAGAAACATGGACATAAGTCTAGAAGTAGAGCAGATCTCATCGTGCGAAAGGATATTTCCTCTTGGGCTTAGGAGCCTATCATTTTGGTGCGTTTGCCGGGAACATATGAGCTAGTGCATAGACATAGGAAGAATCCATTGTGAGATAATTGTGGGCTCTAGGTAATCCAAGTAGACCGATTCCGAGGGGAGCGAGCAAAATAAAGGCTTTCACAATCATCTTTTCCTTGGGCTTAGGAGCCTATCAAATACACTCCAATGCTTCTGTGCAAAATCCCACAGAGTGCTCAATTACAAAATACCAAATACCTAAGGTCTTGTTGTTGTCGGCCTCCTCTGCACCAGACCTCCACCTTCTCTAAGCCTGCACTTGTGCACACCTTGCACCAAGCTTCCAATAAGGGGGAGGGATGGACACCTTCTGTCGGCACGTGCACACTGCAATGAGACCTTGGGATCCTTGGGAGGAATAGCTTAACACTTCTTTGCACACTTCTTAGTCACTCTTCATGCACACCTTGCACTTCACTTCTCTGTGTTGCACACTGTGTGTCTCTTGCACTTCTCTCTCTTGCCTAGCTTAGACTATGCTCTCCTTGCTTAGTCTTAGAATAGTCCAAGAATAGTCCTTGCCTTGATTTGAGTGTCGATTCACGTACGCTCCTAACTGCAAGAGTATCTTGGTGCTCACTTTGATGTCCCAAGATTGTCTCCTCAAGTGGGCAGCCAACGAATCCTTGTTTTGTCCTATAGTGACTTTAGACTAAAAACAAAAAATTTTAATTGGGGGGCCATACTTTCACTTCTGCGTACACTGCCGCTTCACATACCTTCACATTTTGTCTTTTAATTCTTCACTTGTGCACCTAAGGGAGGGTTCACCTGAACCTTCCAAAACACTTTAAAAAAACTTTGAACCTTAGGGAATTTAGAGAAATACCTCTACAACCTGCAACCACTTTCTCCAATTCACCTTTTGTGGACAATTACTTGTGTACTACCTATGCACCTTGACACTTGCACTTCGGACACTTTGTCTTTTCCCTTTTTGACTTTGTCCTTGACCATGTTGACTTTGATTGATTTGACTTTGACCTTTTGACTTTGACTGTGGTTGGCTTTGATTGTGGTGACTTTGACCAATATGACTTTTATGGGCTCAACCGTTGCCCACCACCTAATGTGCTCTCCGTCCTGGAGAGCTATAGCCAAACTCTGAAATAATCGGACTTTAGAACATTTGAGCAGCAAAATCTTCAAAAGGATGCTTGAGCAGCAACCATGTCCACCAGAAGCAGTAGAGAACATGCACAAGAGAAGAACCCAAAAGTGGAATTTTGTTGCCAGGAAAAGCAATGGAGGGCAATGGGAGGGTAGAAAGGAGGGGGAAGGGAGGGATGAGGGGGCTGAGATGGGGAGGGCAGGGAGGGGTAAGGATGGGGTTGGGCAGGAGGGTACAAGGAGGGTGAAGGAGTCGGATTATGGGATCTGGAGAGGGCAGAAATGATCAAACAGTAGAGCTACAGAGGTTGCATATGGGAAATTGTGAAACATAAGATAAAACAAAGTGAGAATAGACCATGTGGATCATGCGGAGAAATAAAAACATGTGACAAAGTTGCTCAAAACATGTGGATTTTGACCAAAAGTCAGAGAAAAGATGGGATTTTGGAAAAATAAAGGCCAAAATTAAATCCAGAGGTGCCAACATGAAAATGACCCTACTTTTGAAAAAAATGGCCATCTAAGGCATGATCCAGAGCCAAAAGTTTGGAGCCATGAAAAAGAAAAAAAATATAAATATATATAGTTAAATATTAAAAAGAAAATTAAATGGTTTTTTTTCCTTTTACGCATGGGTGGGCAAAAAATTAAAATTAAAGTAAAATAAAAAATAATAAATAATTAAAAAGAAAAAATAAAATGATAATAATAAAAAATTATAAAAAAGAAATAAATAAAAAATAGTTAAATAAATAAAAGAAAACAAGAAAATAAATAAAAATAAAAAAATCAGGGGGGGCGAGGGGGACGGGGGAGAGAGAGAGAGAGGGGTGTTTTTCTTTGTGGTCGAAAATCTTGGGGGGGCTTTTTTTCCGAAAAAATTGCCTGAGGGGCCTTCCTTTTCTTTTTTTCGAAAAAATTGCCTGAGGGGCCTTTTTTTTTCAAAAAGAGAGAAAAATATTAAATTTCAAAAAAAATACAAAAAAATCCAAAAAAAATTCTGTAAAAATTCTTAGAAAATTCCCTACAGGTCTAGGTTAATTTTTTCACTCAAAACCACAGAGAGCTTCCTTTATTCCTCCAATTTGGCAAGAAAATGACACTTGAAAAGGATAAAAAATGCTAGAAAAATTCTATAAAATGCTAGAAAAATTCTATAAAATGCTAAAAAAATTCTAAACAATGCTTGAAAAATTCCCAAAAATTTCCAAAAATTTCCAAAAATTGTACTTATGCAAAGGGCTCTGAAAGGATTGCTAAATTTGCTAGAAACTTAAGGAAAAAGCATGAAATGGATAGAAAAACTACTAAAACTTAAGCAAAATGAAATGATAGGGCTATGTAAATTTCCAACAATAAGGGTCCAAAAATGAGGTTGACAGTTCTGTTAAAGGTGGCTGGAGCATTTCTGAGTCCAAAGGGCATTTTTACATACACATATGTTCCCCAAGGTATGATAAAAGCAGTCTTTTCATGATCCTCTGGGTGTATGGATATTTGATTATAGCCACTAAAACCATCCATAAAGCTATATAATGCATGTCCAGCCACTTCTTCAATGATCTGCTCTGCAAATGGCATGGGGAATCCATCTGGAATGGTCACCTTGTTTAGTGCTCTAAAGTCAACACAAATTCTGATTTTGTGGTATTCTTCTTTGGTACTATAACCATAGGTGAGAGCCACTCTGAGTGTTCCACAGGAATGATGATTCCTGCATCCTCCATCTTCTATATCTCCACATAAACAGCTTCAGCAGATTTTGGGTTAAGTCTATAACTCTTTCCTCTTATTGGTTTGACTCCATCAACCAGAGGGATTCTGTGTTCCCCATAATTGGCAGGCACTCCTTCTAAGTCTTTATAATGCCAAGCAAAAACCTCTGCATAGTGGGTCAAGAAAGATTTTACCTTTTCAAGGAGCTTTGGGTGGCTCACAACCAAGTAGCCACCAAAACTGGACGATTATTTTCTTGATTGCCTAATTGTATTTCTTTGACAGGGTTTCTCTCTACCATGGTATATTCATGCTCATCTCCAACCTTGTTTTCTTCCAATAGCTTTTCATGCATTGTTGCATAAGCCGGAGTGTTCTGGATCTCAATATATTCTTCTTTGTCTTGCATCCATCCTGCAGGGATTTCTTGAATTGGTAAAGAACACTCTTCACTAGTATGTTTTATCTTGTCTTTAACTTTAGTAACTTCCTTCTCGGTTGTTGTTGCATCCTCCTCCAAGTTGTATGTGAGGGGTGTCTTCCTCCCCCTTCTGTGGTCTATGATGGGTTCTCCCAATCGATCAACCTGAACTTTATCCTCATTTTCATTATAACATTTCTTTGTACAAGAATTATTAAGAAAAATTCCAAAACAAGAGGAAGAGTTGCCTACTTGGAGCCAATTTAGAATATCTTCTTCTTCCTCAAACTCTATTTGGGGTTGGTCCTCTGTTTCTGATTCCATGCAAATGCCAACTGATTGCATCATGCTGGTGTTCCCTTGATGATTTGGGCCCTCCTCTAAATGAGTTGTGTCAGTTCTTGCCCTTTCTTTTGTACCCACATAGTGTCTTTACCCCAATCATGGATGACACTTGCATGCGTCAGCCATGGTCTTCCAATTAAGAGGGGAAATCCTCCTTCAACCTGGGGTAATTTAAATACCACAAAATCCAGAATGAAGAGATTACCCTATACTTCTAATGGAACCTTTGGAATCACTCCCAAGGGCCTTACTTTGCTTTGATCTGCCAAAGTAACAGTGAAAATTGCAGGCCTTGAAGGGTGGAGTCCAATCTTTTTCATTGTATGTTCAGGCACCAAGTTAATGCCAGAACCACCATCCACAATAACTCCTTGAAACTCATGACCTTTAATAGATATTGTCAACCGAGGACTCTTATAATCTGTAAGAGGTGCTTCCCCTACAATTTTACCTTTATGCATAACAGTAATCTTTGCCACTAAACTTGTAGTGGAAGCCTCATCAATTATCTGCAAGAGTTCTGACCTGAATTTCCCATCCATCTTTATTAAATCAAAAATACTAACCTCCTTTTTCATGGACTTGAGTAGTTTTGAAGCCTTTGAATCTTTAAGAGCATGGGCTCCAATTGACTTATCAAACTCCTCATGAGCCCTGTTGAATGCATGCCCAATGGCATCACTGGTACATATGAGATCTCCTATTGGCCTTGTCTCTGCACATGTGGTGGCTTTATCTTGAGATGTCTCTTTGTCTTTATTCAATCCATTAATTCATTATTCTTGACCTATTTCCACTTGAGCCTTCCCCTTGCTTCTTGTCTGCACTGTAAAGGATTTAATTTCTTCTAACTGCACCACCCTGGTCGATGGAGATGGCACTTTGACTTGATCTATTAATTCTTCTTTATACACAGAAATCACTTGAATGTGGGGCCCAGATGAAGATGCTTGATTCTTAGGACAACAATTAGTATAGTGGTCTATAGCCTCTGTGCAATTCTTGCAAGGAGGGGCATTTTCTGGTAGAGTGCACCTACTTTGATAGTGCTCACATTCTCCACATCTGAAACAAATTATTGGCCTCCTAGGCCCATTTCCAAAGTTATTCCTCTGTCTAGGGTTGTAATTCTTACCTTGATTAGGTGCAGCCACCATCACATTGGCTGGTGGTAAGGGTCCTCCTTGTGTCCAATATGTTGTTGCAGGCATTCCTCTTGATTGGCATTCCTGGGCCTCATGACCAGCTTTCTTGCATAATTGGCAAGTCACACTTAACAGAGGAGATTCACTTACTATATGACCTTGCTTGCTGCACATGGTACACCAAAGTCCATTCTTGATGCCATCCCCTTTGAGTTCTTGCAACTCTTGTTGCAGCTGAGCCAATTGCTCTGCTTGGGCCTCCTCCTCCTTTTGGAGCTTTAATGCCTTAATCTCCCTCCTCAACTGAGTAATAGCATTCTCCTCCTCTTTGTGGGGCTTATTCCTTTTTAAGCCCTCCAGCTCCTTCCTTAGCTGGATTACTGGATCCTCCATTTCTGTAGAATATGGTAGTTGAGAAGAAGTTGCTCCATACTGTTGCCTTATCTGCTCAAGTCGTGTAGCTATGTTGATGAATTCCTCTATGGAGGCTGTAGGCAACACTAATTCCTTGATTTTACATTGGGTGATCACTGGAAGTGGCTTAGCTAACCATTTCTTAACAAAAAAGTCATGTGAAGGATGTGGTAACTTAGCCATTAGTGCCTTAGCCCTAGTTACAAACTCTGAAAATTTCTCACCTAGACCTAATCTCAAGTTTTCTAATTCCTCTATGATGATCTCTGCAGTATTTCCATGCTGGAATTGATTTTTGAATGCATCTTTCATTAAGTCCCAAGTTGTAAAATGGTTCTCAGCAAATTGGCTGAACCATTTATTTGCTAATCCTTCTAATGTGGCAAGGAAGAGTATCAAAAAGGCATCCTCCCTACCCATTAAGCCTCTAGTTTTGCATAGTGCCAAAAACCTTCTAATATGCTCATCCGGATCTTCTTGAGCTAGGCCTTTGAAAGAAGAAAATTTTATATTTAATCTTGATAGCAAGGTTTTCAAGTCTACCTGTCCCGCCATGCTCTTTATTGATGACTAGTGGACTAGAGGATCTTCTAACAGCCTTCCTTCTTGTTTGCTTGCAGTGACCCTCAATGTTTTGGACCGGGTTGCGGTCATGGGCTATTCATAGTCCTTTTAGTATGAGATAATTGATAAGAATATTTACCTCTTAGTTCATTGAAGTAGTACTATCGGCACTTGAACTCTTCTACCCTTTGCACTTGGCTTCTCCTATGCTCAAATCTCCTTTTAGTCCCACCGTGCATGCCAAAATTTATTGGGAATTCTTGGACAAGAAGGGATTTGAGTGTTTGTAGGAGAAAAGGGAAAGACAAGAAGAAAGATACACACTATAAGCCTCTGTCGATTGATTATAATAAGAAAAATACAATGGTGATGCACAATACACTCAAATGCTTCTATGCAAAATCCCACAGAGTGCTCAATTACAAAATACCAAATACCCAAGGTCTTGTTGCTGCCGGCCTCCTCTGCACCAGACCTCCACCTTCTCCAAGCCTGCACTTGTGCACACCTTGCACCAAGCTTCCAATAAGGGGGAGGGATGGACACCTTCTGTCGGCACGTGCAGACTGCAATGAGACCTTGGGATCCTTGGGGGGAATAGCTTAACACTTCTCTGCACACTTCTTAGTCACTCTTCATGCACACCTTGCACTTCACTTCTATGTGTCGCACACTGTGTGTCTCTTGCACTTCTCTCTCTTGCCTAGCTTAGACTATGCTCTCCTTGCTTAGCCTTAGAATAGTCCAAGAATAGTCCTTGCCTTGATTTGAGTGCCGATTCACGTACGCTCCTAACTGCAAGAGTATCTTGGTGCTCACTTTGATGTCCCAAGATTGTATCCTCAAGTGGGCAGCCAATGAATCCCTGTTTTGTCTTGTAGTGACTTTAGACTAAAAACAAAAAATTTTAATTGAGGGGCCATACTTTCACTTCTGCGTACACTGCCGCTTCACATACCTTCACATTTTGTATTTTAATTCTTCACTTGTGCACCTAAGAGAGGGTTCACCTGAACCTTCCAAAACACTTTTAAAACACTTTGAACCTTAGGAAATTTAGAGAAATACCTCTGCAACCTGCAACCACTTTCTCCAATTCACCCTTTGTGGACAATTACTTGTGTATTACCTGTGCACCTTGACACCTGCACTTCGAACACTTTGACTTTGCCCTTGTTGACTTTGTGCTTGACCATGTTGACTTTGAACGATTTGACTTTGACCTTTTGACTTTGACTGCAGTTGACTTTGACCAATATGACTTTTATGGGCTCAACAAGGATGTAAGGATCATGTGACCTTACCCTCATATTCATATATATACATCATTTATAGAGCATTGCCTCAATGGAGATCATTATGTGGGTTTTGAGGCTCCCATGCATGTATGCGCATCTCTCCTCTCCTCTCTCTCCCTCCATCTCCTCCTTGCTCCTCTTGTTCTGCACATCAAATTCCTTCATTGGTATCAGAGTTTGTTGAAGGCTGGTATGCAAGAAGCTTCAATGGAAGCTTAGGTCACAAGAGGTGAATGTGCACGTCGGCACCTCTCGATAATTGTTGAGTATTTTAGCCATAAGTTGAGCTAGAAAGCTCGGATTGGTGCGTTTTAAAGTTTTGTACTGAGACGGAGGGCTACAATGTCAAAGAAGCATGCAGAAGCTAGTTTGGAGTTTTGAATTGCCGAAAATTCAAAAAACGTAGATTGGTATAGAAGACAAATCTACAATCACTTGGATAGTAAGTTAGTTTTTGGACTATAACTTGAGTTTTACAAGTCAGATTCAAGTGACTCAACTTATTATGCGTAGCTTGGAAAAGAAGCTATAGCTTTCTAGAAGAACATAAGTCCAGATTCTAAGTCTTAGGTCAGTGAAAGTACAAAATACAAAGCAATACTACTATAGGTGAAGGTGAAATTGACAGTAGATGCTTATCTTGTCTATATCTTGAGCTACACACCTCCGATTGAGGCGTTCTACATATCGTTACGTAGTTAAGAAAACTTTCTTGAAGTTTGTTGAATAGCCAAAGTTCAAATTCAAAGGTTATCATCTCTAAAACAGCAGAACACAAAGTAGTATATTTTCACCACAAGAACCCTAATTGCTTTTGGAGGTTCATTTTGTTATAGAACTTCTTTGAGAGAGATTTTTTGGTGTGCGAGCTCTTATTTTTAGAGTTTGAAGGCATTGTACATATATGATCATTGTGGTAGCTCCTCCATATGAGAGTAGAGCAAGATCTTGTCATGTATTTAGCATGTGAGATGACATTGTGGTATACCTTTTTTGAGGTTTATGTCATCATGAGTTTGATCATAGCATTATCAATGGATGTATAGTGGCATTGTGGTCTCTATATCATTTATGCCACTTGGTTACAGATTTGCTTGTCGATTACATACATTTTATGAGAGTTCATTTTGGATCTTGGCTAGTGCTTGTATCCTTGTTTTCATTGTAGGTACAAGATCCACATTGGAGCCTCAATTGCACATCTCTTTGTCACCCTGATTGGCTATTATTTTAGCATATGTTCATTGATTTGATATCTATTTGATAATATAATTCTTGACATGTTTGGGTGGTGATTCCCACATGGTTATTTGGTTCAAATTCCATTTTACAGAGGAGATGCTACCAAAATTATGACGGATTTTATGCTAGAAGAGAGCTCTAGTGGATCTTGAAGCTTGTGCAATAGCTTTGGATTGTTGCTTATCTCCATTCACTTGGACTTGGTCACAGGTTTTTTATGATATGTTAGACCATCTTATAGGCTTCATTCTTGAGTGGGAGGTGTATCGCCATTGTATTAGCATGTATTCCTATTAGTTTTTAGGCATGTGTATTTGCCATTATCTTTGATTGGATCAGTGATAGGTGGTGACAGGTTACTCATTGTTCTTTTGCTATTGGTTATCTTGTTTGATTGCTCAATTTATAGAGGATACTTTGTCAAATTTTTTCAGAGGATTCTTTCATATCTACTTGATCAGATTAGAGACTTGGTGAGCATGCTTATGCTTATGGTGTTATGTGCATGCTAGATGCATGGTTATGTGAGAGGTGGTTCACATGGTTTCTTCTCCAATGAGACATTTTTTATGTGAGTTATGCATATGGATATGTGAAGTATATCGATGGTGATGCACCACAGTGCGTTCTCCTTCTCGAGAGCTCCACGATCATATGTCTTAGAGTAGAAAACCGAGCTCCTGAGGCCGCACACAGTACTCCGCACAGAGGCTGTAGAATACGCAGAAAACACAGTACACAGGGAGCACGAAGACAAACTTCTTAGGTCTTACAAATGTGGTCGAATTTACAGTCCGTGACTGACCAGGCCACTATATGTTTTATTAAAGAACATATACAAAGAAGTGTTCGGTGGCCATTTGGCCTTTCACATGGACACTAACGGTAACAATCTCCCACTAAAGGCCAATATGGCCAAAGTAACTATGGGAGAAAAAATAAAGAATGATAAAGAATACTCGAGTGCAAGTATACAAACTATACCTCCCACCTGATGGGCATGTTACACAGTATACAAGTGACTACGTAAGATCAAGAATCAAGTAACCCCCATCAAGTGACAACAGTGTCGAAATCTATCCTGTGGTAGAGCTTTAGTCAAAGCATCTGCAGCATTATCTTGAGTGTGAACCTTCTCAAGAATAATTCTCTCAGTGGCTAAGCAATCTCTAATGAAGTGATACCTAACCTCAATGTGCTTGGTCTTTGCATGATAGACCAGATTCTTAGCCAAAGCAATGGCACTCTGACTATCACTGAGCAAGTGAGGTACATGTGGAGGTAAACCCATATCACAAGCAAGACGCGAAAGCCACAATGCTTCCTTACATGCCTCACTTGTTGCAACATACTCTGCTTCTGTGGTGGAAACAGTTGTACATTCTTGAAGACGAGATTTCCACGAGATAGCACCTCCAGCAAAATGAAAAATGTACCCTGATGTAGACTTACGATTGTCTACACAACCAACATAATCAGAATCCGTGTAACCAATAATGGATGCTTTCCCTCTACCTAAGCATAGACACTTGTCCTTAGTGCCACTCAGATATCTCAAAATCATTTTGACTGCTTCCCAATGTTTCTTTCCAGGATTAGACATATATTTGCTCACAACTCCCACTGCAAATGCAATGTCTGGTCTCGTAGCTACCATAGCATACATGAGACTACCAACAGCAGATTGATAGGGAATTTTGGTCATGAATTCCTTTTCCTCATCTGATTTGGGGCAGTCATCCTTGCTCAATTTCACATATGCGGGTAAAGGTGTACTCAATGCCTTTCCACCCTGCATATTGAATCGGTGAAGTACTTTGGATATGTACTCTCTTTGAGACAAGTATATGCATCTTTTACTCCTATCACGAGTAATGCGCATGCCAAGAATATGTTTGGCATCCCCCAAATCCTTCATATCAAATGTCTGACTCAACTTCTTTTTGAGAATTGACAAATCATAAGAGGACTTCCCAGCAATCAACATATCATCGACGTAAAGTATCAAGCATATCAAGCTGCCATCAGAACATCTCTTTGTGTAGAGACAATGATCCTCATTGCTCAGAGAATAGCCTTGGGACTTCATAAAAGCATCAAATTTTTGGTACCATTGTCTAGGAGACTGTTTAAGTCCATACAAGCTCTTCTTGAGCTTACAAACTAGACTTTCCTTGCCAGGAACTACATAACCCTCTGGTTGTTCCATATAGATCTCATCTGTAAGATCTCCATGCAAGAAAGTTGTTTTCACATCCATTTGGACTAGCTCTAAGTCCTCCATTGCAACGAATCCAAGCAACATGCACAAAGTAGTCATCTTGACCACTGGAGAGAAGATTTCCTCAAAATCAACACCATGTTGTTGCTTAAAACCCTTTGCAACAAGTCGTGCTTTATATTTTGGAGAAGCACTATCTGATGTGAATTTCAGCTTATATACCCATTTACATGGTAAAGCTTTCTTGCCATTTGGCAAAGGTACTAAGTCCCAAGTACCATTCTTGTGAATAGAATCCAACTCACTCTTCATGGCATGCTCCCACTTGACATGATCCTCTGTCTGCATAGCCTCTTTGTAGCAAGAAGGCTCACCGGCATCTGTTAGCATAACAAAATCTAAACGTAGAACATATCTATCAGGTGGATATGAGACACATGCAGAACGTCTCAATGGTTGCTGAACAGGAACATGTGCAGACTGATCTGAATGGACATTCTCTTGAACATCCCTATGTGCAACATTTTTATGCATGCTAACCGGAGGACTAGTATCCTCAAACACCACTCTTCTCACCTCAACCTCCTTAATGGGCTGTTTATGCATCTTAGACTCATTAAAAATGACATCACTACTTCTGATCACTGACCGTGTTTCAAGATCCCATAAGCGATATCCAAATTGTCCTTCTCGACCATATCCAAGAAAAATGAATTTCTTTGACTTATGGTCCAACTTTTGTCTAAGATTCTTGGGTATATGAACATATGCTTCACACCCAAAAACTCGAAGATGATCATAATATGGTGGTTTCCCTGTCCATAACTCTTGTGCCACTTTCAGACCTTTCGAAGTACTAGGTGAAAGGTTAATCACATGAACTGCAGTCAATATTGCTTCTGCCCAAAAACCTTGTGAGATATTTGCATGATGCAACATAGAGACTACTCTATCTTGAATAGTTATATTCATCCTCTCAGCTACACCATTCTGTAATGGGGTATAAGGAGTTGTAAACTCTCTACGAATCCCTCTAGACTGACAGAAAAGGCTGAATTCATGTGAGGTATACTCACCCCCATTATCTGAACGTAAAGTCTTAAGCTTAGTTCCTTTTTCAGTCTCAACTAAAGCAAGCCATTTTCTGAAAGTAGGGAATACATCATCCTTTGATTTGATAGGATATACCTAGACTTTTCTAGTAGCATCATCTATGAAAGTGACAAAGTAAAGAGAACCACCTAAGGACCTAGTGGGCATAGGACCACACACACCTGTATGAATGAGATCTAAAGGCTGAATTGAAGAGTCAATGTGCGTTCTATGCACATTTCTGGTTTGCTTTCCATATTGACAATGCTCACAAAATGAAAAATCAGAGAAAGATAACACAGGTAAGTAGCCTGAATGAGAAAGATTTTCCATTCCACTATGAGATATATGGCCCAAATGACCATGCCAAATACAAGCCATAGGCTGTTCAGTAACAGCTAACAAGTGTTCTTTCTATGATACAAATAAAGGATAAAGTGAGCCAACTTTGCTTCCTTTTGCAATAACCATATTGCCCTTTGATATACGAAAGGACTAAGCATAGAAGACCACCTTGTAACCAAGGTCATCAAGTTGACCAATTGACATCAAACTGCGTGATAACTGAGGTACATGGCGTACATTATGCATAGTAAATTTTGAACCATCAATGAACTGCACAACCACATCTCCAATCCCCACAACATCACACTGGTAAGAGTCACCAAGTCTCACAGTACCAAGAGACTTTGCTGCATAATTAGAGAACCATTCTCTATGTGGTGTCACATGGAAAGAAGCACCAGAATCTAGCAGCCAGGTGTGGGAAAGAGAATCAGCCATAAGTGCCTCAGATGGCACAGTACTATCAAGTGTCAACACATCAGCATCATCAGAAATAGCATTAATTTCTTCAATGTTCACAGTCAAAGTAGATGGTGCAGGTAACTATTTAACATGCCCATCAACATTCTGTCCTTTACCTTTAGCATTCTTTAATGCATAACAGTCTTTCTTCACGTGTCCTTTCTTATTACAATAATGGCATTCGATATCCCTCTTCCTTGATTTACTTCTACTCTTATTCCATTGACCATTCTTTTCCTTGTTCTTACTCCTGCCACGTTGTTGATTCTTTCCTTGGTAAGAATCACGAACATTATATGCATCTCCACTCTGAGTGCCAACCATAGATTTTCTATGAATCTCCTCACTCAAGAGTGCTCCACATATGTCATCATAGACGAGTTTACCACCAGGTGCACTGTTGCTAATAGCTGTGCAAAATGTATCCCCATGATGATGGCAGGGTGCATAACAGCAATACTGCTTTCATTTCATTATCCATATCCATTTTCTGAGCCTGTAACTGGGAGAATATAGCATCAAACTCATTTAGATGAGCAGCAACACTATCTGTGTCCTTCATACGAAGGTCATATAATTTTCTCATCAGATACACTTTATTTGATGCCGTCTCTTTTTCATATGTATTGCATAACTTCTTCCAAAGCTCCTCTGCACTTTCACAGTCCAATACTGTAAAGTAAACATTATCTGCCAGGTGCAAGCGAATGGTAGACCTGGCCATTTCATCTAACTCATCCCAATCATCTTCATCCATGTCAGATGGCTTCTTTGAAATCCCATTTACTAGCTTCCATTGCCTCCTTTGAATCAGCACATCTTTAATCTGATTCTTCCATAGAGCAGAGTTTGTGCCATCAAATTTTCGGATCTCAAAATGGTCTTTGCCCTGCAAGTTATAGCTCCTCCTCAAAACACTAGCAATAGACCCTGATCCACCGGATGTGCCTGAGACCTCTGATGCCATGATCGTAAAGAACTGAATAGAATGATAATGGAGCTAGAAGAGTCCAAACACCAACAAATAAGTGTATCAAGGAGTAAATCGACCACTGTATAGTTGACTAAACTAGAAATCTAGAAAAATTTTGCCTGAGTATCCTCTGCAAAATTAGCATATGACCAGTGTCAAAGTATCATAAAACTGCAAGTACAGACATGTCTACCTGCATAGTGAATCACTGACTCCACTGCATATAATCAGTTACCTAATAGAAGCCAACTAGGCTTATCGAGCACCTATGAACAACTATCATACATCTCCTATGGCGAGGCTGCGTAAGTCTTCCACTTGCATCACCGAAGAGACCCCGACATCTAGGTGTCTCCCAGTTAAGAAACCCTCACCACGACCCTCTTTATCAAACGTAAAAGGCTTTATGCAAAGACCGTAACCACTATATCAATGACCACATGGACGTACATAAGCGATATCCACAGAAGCGTACATGGTGTGTATGTGCTCAATATATGCAGTAAAATGACACTAAAAGGCTGAATACACAGCCCAAAAAACAAGCCAATAATGCCTGCAAGTGTCTGTCAACTCTGATGTTTTAGGCTTTAAAAACCTGCATAAATTTGTAGTGATTGCTCCCACCAAAACTGAAAACACCTCGAGAAACCTGTAGTTTTTGGGTGTGGCTGAAAATACAGCCCCAAAGGTTGATATTTATTGTATGAGAAGTACAAGGAACACTCTTCTTGATGTTCTTGGACCTGTGTGAAGAGAACTATGTGCAAAAGTACTCCGAAATGGCTCCAAAAACACCCCACAATTGCTTTAGAAATAGGCTTCGAAAGCAAAAAATGAAGCTTTTCGGGACCAAAACTTGTTCAAGGTAATGTCAACCTTAGTCTTTCCCCTTCTTCAAACACCACAAGAGTGTAGCTTAGTGGTAAGAGATTGCCACGGTTAAGCGAGCTCTGGGGGGAATAGTACTGGGATGGGTGACCTCCCGGGAAGTACCGGGAACCTCTATATTCCTTGATCGTTGAGGTCCTCCCTCGCACGCAGCCAACGGCGCCAACGGTGACTTCGGTGACTCGGATGACAAGGCATGCCAAGGTCTATGCCTTGGTCGCCGCCTTACTCGCCAGCCTTGGAGAAAGTCTTGGGGGGGGGGGGAGGGGGGGTGCTCGCTTCACTCGCACAAAAGGAACAAAGCTTTTGCCTCGAACTGCTCTAATACTAGTGAAGTATCTCGATGGCAATGCACCACAGTGTGTTCTCCTTCTCGAGAGCTCCACGACAATGTCTCCGAGTAGAAACCCAAGCTCCTGAGGCTGCACACAGTACTCCGCACAGAGGCTGTAGAATACGCAGAAAACACAGTACATAGGAAGCACGAAGACAGACTTCTTAGGTCTTACAAATGCGATCAAACTTACAGTCCGTGACTGACCAGGCCACTATAAGTTTTATTAAAGAACATATACAAAGAAGTGTCCAGTGGCCATTTGGCCTTTCACATGGACACTAACTGTAACAATATGCACGTGATGCAGGTCAAGTAGTGATTTCAGGAGAGTCTAGCAGTTGGTTATGCTAGTGATGGTGATATCACTTTCTTCTATGATTCATCTTAGGATTCATCTTTTTCATTGGATTGCATACATATGACATTGAGGGTGCAGGAGATGCATGCCTTATGCTACCTAGCGGAGCATTACTTACGCTTAGACATGTACGCTATGTGCCTTCATTTCCTATGAGCTGGATTTCAGTTAGCCAGTTGCAGGAGAGCAGATGTTATGCACTCCTTGGTGAGCATCATTTTCAGTTGTAGTTGGGACAGCTTATGCTTGTCAGTGGTGCTAGGGTTGGGCAGAGGTTTCCACTGCACGTACTCCATGTGAGAGACACTCTCGTCTCAGTGGGAGTTCATCCATATGTGCGATATGAGACTCCTCATGTCTCATTTTGTCTACCTACACATAGGTCTGTTGACATTCATGATGCACATGTATGGCAGGATTTAGATGCTTAGATGGATGCATATGTAGAGCATGTTTTGGATGCTCATGATGCTTATGAAGAGCATGATTTTATTGATCATGCGGATGCTCTTATGGAGCACACTTCATATGATCAGCTAGATGCTTTAGAGCATGATGTGGATGCTCATGTAGAGCATCGTGATGATACTCAATTAGAGTTTGATCATCAGTTTGATCTTGGTATTGATGTTGTGCAGTTAGCTCATGTGGAGCATGATGATACACTTGATGTGGTAGAGGAGGATAGATCTTATGATACACAGTGTATTATAGAGCATATTACCTCTTAGAATGCACAACTAGATATATCCTTGGTTTATAGGATGGTTGATTTGGATGTTGAGGAGTCAGCAATTATGCATTCATTCTTGCATTCACTCAGGCCATATATTGACACAGATATATCAAGACACATTGGTCTTGACGATGGTGCTTTGGATACCTTGGATATAGGCATGGCTGACATTCTTAGGTTAGCCAAGATAGTGTAAGTTTCGTCAGCATTCGAGAGTTTGATGTATGATTTGTTATGCTCGAGACTAGATATTAGAGTTGCTATTGGAGCATTTGCACTTGAATTTGTCAATCGTTCGATGATTGACACTGGCATAGAGCAAGTGGGAGCTTTGCAAGAACTCCATTAGCTCTTGCATCAGTCAAATGTGAGCTTGAGTCTTATCGATATGAGTCTAGAGCAATTTGAGGTGCATGGATTCACCTTGTTTGAGGTAGTTGGTGTAGGGTAATTGGTATGGGTAGAGATCCAGACTCTTCTTCTACATTAGTGTATAGTCCTACATCATTATTTGTATATTTTTCCACTTATGGACACATTGATCCTTAAGTGAGAGATTGTTGGGGATGTAAGGATCATGTGACCTTACCCCCATATTCATATATATACATCATTTATAGAGCATTGCCTCTATGGAGATCATTATGTGGGTTTTGAGGCTCCCATGCATGTATGCGTGTCTCTCCTCTCTCTCCCTCCATCTCCTCCTTGCTCCTCTTGTTTTGCACACCAAAGTCCTTCATTGCAACCAAATGGCGTGTAGTGGCAAAGCTTTGAAAAGGTTCTGGTAATCCTTTAAACAATGTAGAGATTAGTGATGCATCTGGAATAATCTCATCTATGTTTGCCAGTTGCCTTTCACGTCCTTGATGTGTGTCATATACACATCCACAAACTCATTTCCAGTCATACATACATCTTAAGTTGCTTCCTCAAGAATGCAACAGATGCTTCATTATGCACGGCATGAAAAGGAGCAATAGTATCCCATGCCTGTTCTGATGTAGAACATGACAGAATATGTAGAACTATATAAAGCTTCCTAGAAAGTGCAATCAATGCATGAGCTTGAGAATCTTTTCCATCCCATCTAGGTTTCTCTTGTCTAGGTGGAGAAGGAGTAACCATTGTGCCATCGGTGATTGTAAACTATCAACTAGAAGAATCTGTAGGTCTTCAATCTACATCTATTACTATGTTCCAAAGTTTTTTTGCAACAAGAACATGTTTCATCATGGAAGACCACATTGGATAGTTGGTTCCATCAAGCTTATCATCATCTTGAAGCATGCCATCATTGTTGTTGGCCATTTCACTAAAGAACAAGAATGTGATAAGATCTTTATTTCAATGAAAGTTGGAATGAATGCTGAAATTTCAGCTCACAATCTATCACTCTGATGCTGATTTTGAATGCATGAATGGCTTTGAAATTTGGGTAAAACCTAAGTGCAACTAGTGGAAATGCTTCATGGCTGCTGAAAATCATTGTTCTATGCTCGGAAGGCAATTTGCATTGTTAAAAGTGTGTGCCACTGGAACACAAAAAATCGAAACTTGAGAAGAAGATGAACCTGAATAACTGATAAATATGCATTTTTCTAATGTACGATCTAACTTACCTCTTACCTCTCGTGGTATGTGCACATAGCATATGCATCCAAACACCTTTAGATGTTGTAAATTTGGTCTCTTGAAAAATTAGACTTCATCAGGGATCAATTCTTTAATCCACTTTTTAGTACCCTATTCATAAGATATGCACTTGTATTTAGGGCATATTCATTTCATTTATCATACACTTAGCTACCTTTGCTATTTTCACGGTCTTCCTTTCACCTATACTATTTTGCGAAGGTATGTACCTACATGTAAATTTTCTTTCAATGCCATTATTCACCAAGTATTGAGAGAATACCTTTGAGAAGTACTCTCCTCCACTATCAAAACTTAGTGCTTCAATTCTTCTACCTGTTTCCTTCTCAACTTGTGATCTAACTTTCTGGAGCATGTCAAACAATTTATCTTTTCTTTTGTGCAATAGATCCAAAATTCCCTTGAATGATCATTAATAAAACTGATAAGATACTTGGATCCACCTATAAAGATTTACTTTGAGGCTCCCCACACATCAGTATCTATCAAATCCAAGACTTTCGATGCTCTATATCCACTCCATGGGAAGGCTACCTAGATTGCTTTCCAAGTTGGCAAACTTCACAAAACTCATGTAGATCATTTGATTCAAATCTTGGTAAGACTCTTACTACTTCACATGTTCTCATATTCTTCTAGTAGGCCACATTTACATGTCTGTACTCCTATGCCAAAGATCAAGTTTAGCAATCTTTCTATTTCAAAATGTAATGTACATTACCTTGTTTGTTAGGTGAGATGTCCAAGGTAGAAAGCCTTCCTTCTCTTCTTCTTTGAGCTACTAGATTGTTGCCTTTTTTGGGTTTGTAATGAATAATCCTTTTGTTGAGATATCAAGCTCAACATGTGATGATCCAGGATGACATGTATCAATTTTTCGTTTCTCTGTAGTGGTCATGCCGATATATGTCAGGGATACTTTGTTGAGCTTTATTAGATTTATCTACCGAGAGTGATGGCACATTTGTTTCTTGCCAGCTCACTCATTCGCGGACATTAGTTTTTTCCTTATGTACTGGTCTTTATATATTGCACTTGTATTCTTGTTTTAGGCCATTCTTGTACATTCCTTTTTACGTAATAGAAGAAGAAGAAGATCATTCTTCCTTGCCTCAATCTGTGTGTGTGCTTCTCCTTGAGAGTGAGAGTGTGTGTGTGAGCTCTCTTCCTTATCTCCTTTCTCATGACATGGTATCAGAGCCAGGGTGGCTGTAGAGAGCTCGTGGAGAAGGCAATGGTGAAGAGTACGCAGCAAGGCTTGGAGAAAACGCGATTCACAGACGATCTCCGTTTGCTACGAAAATCGGCGTGAAGGTAGAAGACCCCAAAATATTTTCGGGAGTTATCCCTTAAGGGTCACTTCTTTTTGTCAGATCAAAGTTTCAGAGCCATCTCGACCTCCATTTCGAGCCCCCAAGGTGGGGTCGACAAAAAAACCAGGTCAGTTTCAAAAACTGTAACTTGAGTCATGTTCAGCAACACTCATATATTCCAGATCCAGAATTTCAAGTGATTCCATGTACTGTTGATACACGAAAACTATGTTTTCTTTAGATCAAACTGTCACGTCATAGTGCAACAGTGTTCAAGCAGAAGTGCTACTTGTAGTGTTTTGCAGTGTTGTTTATTGCTGCAGAAATGGCAAACGCAGATGGAATGAGTCAGCTTATGAGCGATAAGCTGGACAAGAACAGCTTCCATGCTTGGAGATTCAGAATGATGAATTTCTTGATGGGATAAGACTACTAGAAGTACATTGAAGGAGAGAACGAAAATGCTCTGCAGTTACCAGAGAGGAATCAGACTATAGAACATATAAGAGCATATGAGGAATGGAATCAAGGAGCACAAAAGGTAATGTATTGGCTATCTGTTAGCATACAAGATAGCATGATTGGGCATATACAGGATGCCAAAACTCTGAAAGAGGCTTGGAACAATTTGTTCACATTATATGAGACCAATACAAAGGCACGAAAATTTCTCAAGAACGAGCTACATACCTCGGAGAAAAAGAGCATGTCGGTAAGTGACTATACCCTGAAAATCAAAATCATATGTGAGTCACTTGCATCTATTGGAGTGAATGTAGATGATGATGATAAGGTGGAAGTATGCCTTCATGGTTTAAGAGCTGCATATAAGCAGTTCAGAACTTCTATACAAACCAGGGAAAATATTCCAAATTTTGTTGATATGGTACCTATGTTGATTATTGAAGAAAAGAATCTTGGTGAGGATTCAAACTCCCAAGGAAAGCCCAGTTCTGAGCAGGTATTCTACTCTAGTAGAGGAAGAGGCAGAGGTAGAGGTTTTGGAAGTGGAAGAGGAAACAGTAACCAAGACCAAGGTCAATAACAGAATCATGCAGGAGGAAGAGGACAGTTTCGAGGCAGGGGGCGCCAAAGAGGTCGCAAAAATTTCCAAAGAAATGATTCAGGTAATGATAGTAAAGGATGTTGAAATTGTGGTAAACCTGGACACTTTGAATGTGATTGCAGGTTGAAGAATCAAAATAACAGAAGGCAGTAAAACAACTATGCATCCACAAGTGCAGATGATTCAGAGAAGTTGTTCATGATTCAATATCACATGATGAATACGATGTCTGCTGGTGTTTCAAAATCGAATGATAATGTTTGGTATGTTGATTCAGGTGCTTCAAATCACATGACTAGTCATGCGGAATGGTTTAGTACTTTGCAGAAATTATCAGTTTCTGGAGATGTTGAAATAGGTGATGACACATCACATCCTATTGAGCATACAGGAAACATAGCACTATCTATGGAGGATGAAAAGGTAAAACATCTTGCTGATGTGCTACATGTTCCAAATATAGCAAAGAATCTGCTTTCTGTTGGACAAATGGTTGACCAGGGATTACAAGTCAGGTTCAATGCCGATGGATTATATGTAGAAGAGTACAAGTAGGATGGACGATTGGTTGCCAAAGGAAACAAAGTGGGTAGGATGTTTGCAAAAGGTGCAGGAGTTATTGTTGATATAGAGATCTGGCACAAACGAATTGGACACGCAAATCTACAAAGGATGAAACTGATGCAGTCAAAGGAGATCGTTCATGGACTACCAAATTTCAAGGTTTTAGAGATGCAAACGGTATGTGCAACATGTCAATTTGGTAAACAATCAAGATCATCGTTCCCACATGACAAGCATGTTAGTGAGAATGTGCTAGAAATAGTACATACAGATGTTTGGGGTCCTGCAAAGACCACATCTATGGGCAGTTGCAGGTTTTATGTCACTTTCATTGATGGCCATACACGAAAAGTATGGGTATATTTCATGAAAGAGAAGAGAAAGGTGTTCACTCACTTCCAGAATTTTAAGGCTATGGTGGAAAAGCAGACAGGAAAGTATATTCAGACATTAAGGTTAGATGGAGGAGGTGAATACATGTCAAATGAGTTCAGCAATTTTCTAAAAAATCATGGAATTCGACATCAGTTTTCATGCAAGTACACACCACAATAGAACGGTGTTGCTGAACGTAAAAATAGACATATTGCAGAAATAGCAAGAGCCTTAATGGCTGAGCAGAATATGCCTCATTGTTATTGGGCAAAAGTTGTTCATATTGTTGTATACATCATGAACAAAACTCCGACTGCGACTGTACATCAAGTTACACCTGAAGAGAAGTTCAGAGGTAAAACTCAAACTTATCACATCTAAAAGCTTTTGGTTGTATTGCATATGTACATGTTCCAGATGAATTGAGGACAAAGCTTGATCTAAAAGCAGAAAAGTGTGTCTTCATTGGATACTCCCTTGAGCAAAAGGGATATAAATGTTATAACCCACTCACACGATAGGTGAAGGTGAGAAGAGATATGGTATTTGATGAAATATCAAGCTTCTATGCAGATGCCAAAGAAGGATTCAATCTTGAACCAAATGACAAAGAAAATGCTAAAAAATCAAGTGCAAAATCTCAAGTTTTGAGTGGATCGGATGCATCACCAAGCAATAGTTCCAACTCAAATCCATGGAGTGGAACATTATGTGGAAATTTTAGTGCAAATTCATCAAATACAT